>JAACJT020000007.1:2146336-2158946 GCA_009936485.2 Gymnarchus niloticus
CACTGATGCTGTTATGGCTGAATGGCAGCAAATCCCACCAACGATATTCAAACATCTAGCATAAAGCCTTTCCCAAAAAGTGGAGGCAAAGGAGGACCAACTTCTTATTTACACCCTTGATTTTGGAATGAGATACCAAACAGGCCGGTGTCCTAATACTTTTCCCCATAGATTATCTTAGAATCAATGTTAGGGTCATAACCAGGCTTCACATCCTGGTCATTTTTCTGCCTTTCTATGTTTGCCTGTTTGGCCTTAGTTCAGTTTTGGTAGCGTTTGTGTCGTCACCACGGAGAGACGTGATCACTCCGTTGGGGTGCATCATAAAACAGACATCATAAAATGCTGGCAATATGAGTCCATTTATTCACCCAGTTTGAAGGGCGCCCCTCTACCCAACCACCAACATGAACCAATCTATCAGTGTCTGCTTGACATGCTTCATAGACATATGGTGCGTTATTGTGACACGTAGATGTCCTTTGAGGACCAACCATGCCAATTCAGGATGCAAAATGGGGCTTGCGAGAAAAATGTCTGCAGGATTACAAGGGCCAAAATAAACCTTTTTTCTAGAAAGATCCTATTGCATCCTATTGAATGTGACCCTACAATGGTCAGCTTGTTTCTTTCATTCTGATTTCTACATTCATTTTTGTCTTATAAAAGTGAATTGAAAACTAAAAGTATGCTGAAGTAGTATACTAAAACAGCTAAAGTATCTAACTAACTAATAACGCATGTGCAGTATTAATGTCCTGTTCAATATTCTCACTGTAGATGTATATTGGATAAATTTAACTTTTAGAGAATAAGACACAGTAGAAGCTCCAATTATTCTCTGTGGGTAAACAAGACCCAACCATGAGCTGATTTATGTTACCATAACAATCTATACCCACGAACCATTTGACTTTGAATCAAACTGTAGCAAGCAGTGGAAATAAGAGGTTCTAATTTCACTATTTTCTGGAGTCTATGCATTTCAGCTGCTATTTGATCCCTTCTGTAAAAGCAGCCGGGTGAATTTAATTATGCTTTTAAAAGTATCAAATGTATGCATTCACAAATCATCTAGAAGGATCACAGCCGATTGTGGTAAAGTGAGCATATTAAAAGGTGTGTAGGTAGGTTTAATTGTTGGGCAGTATTCTGAAGATTCTATTACAATTTATGTTCTAAGGTGCTTCTGGCTAATTTATTGGCAAATTGCAGGGAAACAGTCATTGCTGGGTTCAAAAGTGTCTGGCTGATTTTGGGTAGCAGCCCACTGGTCCTAGGAATCCGACCTTTATTGTATTCTCCTACCCAGGGTGAGTTGGCATATACATCATTATAAAATGTAAATGTCGATTTAAAAATGACACTTTCCTCAAGGTTACTGATTCACTCTTAAGCTCCCAAACCACCACAAATTAAATAGCTCTAACTGAATGCAACTCTGTATTGTTATTTAAAGTGCAGCAAATGAGCCTTTTTATATTGTAAAGCCCTTTGTAGCTCTGCATCAGAATTACACTCTGTGCTTTCACCCACTTATCTGTCTTATATGGTACAGCAAACACGTAAATTAAACAACAAAACAGCAGCAACTCCCAAACACCAGTGCATATTTTGAAGGTGAACTCTTAACAGATCGTTGATTATTTAATGGTTGAAAACTTCATGATCAAAAATCATTTCAGGGAAATTACAATTCTGTAAGCATGTTCATTGTGCATACATCTAAAAATTATAATGCAGTTTTGCATTTTGTAGGGGATATGCAGTAATTTGGCAGGCATAAAGACTTCAGTAATTCCACAAAATGGTTGCGTGTTAGGGCTTTGTGATGAGTGTTGAGAATCACTCTGAGATAACAGCCTGCTGACAGTGGGGAATTTGGTATTTTTACATTCTTCGGTGATTATAGGGTCATGGGGGACAATCTGCACTCCGATTTAAACCGCCACTGGAAGAGGACTCAGATACGAAGGAAAACAAAAGGCAATAATCAAGATGCTGGGTGGCATCTAGTATAGAAAGGAGCAGTAAGTCACTGCATTCTGGTCCTGTGTGCTGGCTGCTGTGGGTCAGTGACTTCATTCTGGTCCTGTGTGCTGGCTGCTATAAGCCAGTCACTGCATTTTGGTCATGTGTGCTGGCTGTTGTGGGTTAGTCACTGCATTCTGGTCCTGTGTGCTAACTGCTGTGCGTCAGTCACTTCACTGGTCTGTCATGTCACCCTGCTTTTTCAGTAGCTCTTCTCCGCCAAGGACCAACAGTTCTGTCACATGCCTCAAAAAGGAGCAGGGATTAGTAACGTACCAACAGCTTATTGTAGGTCTTAGATCCACTACTCTTCCTGCTGAGATATGGATGAGCTCACAGTCTTGCATATAGTTCACTTCCTGTAGAGAGGATAACACATTCTGACCAAGAAGTGATTACCATTACAACTGTGGTCTCCGAGGTCCTATTTCACGCATCTCTTTTCCTGGGAGCAGACCATGGTTGGCATGATGGCCAGTTGATTGTAGGCCAGGGTCCATCATGCAAAGCTTTAATCTTTCCTGGCCTGGAGCCAGCCTTCAGTCCCACTTCTCCTGCATCGGTCCACACACATGCTTTCAGGCCTCTGTCACATCCAGCTTAGGTAACCTTTTTATTTTTTCCAGCTGACATGTTCTTCCAGATGTGAAGGTTCAGTATCCAGACCACCCTTAGGAGCCTCCCAATTTTGGGTTTCAGTCGGGAAATTCAAGTTATGTTTATTTATTCTGAGGCCAAAACATGCAGGCTGTACAGCAAGAGAAATTCAGGACTGGTAAGGAAAAGACTAGAACTGGTTTGGCCAGACTGTACCATTAAATGGCAGCACGTTTTTCAGCTTGCCAGGAAACTGTGCATTTGCCTTTTTGGATTCTTCCAAAAGAAGAGACATTTGAGAAGGTGTAGCTTTTGTGCAAAGTTTCCAGAGTGAGTTTGATTATACAACTGTTTTGCCATAGGCCAGGTGCTAGTCTCCACAGTAGGGCGCATCAAACTGTTGAGGCTAGGATCTCGTCAGTAACTCTCTGGGGAAGTAGCAGGGAGTGGAGGCTATGTGTGGTATCAATTGTGTACTTAATTATAGTGGAGTGTAAGTGTAACTAACCGTCAGCCTGTCATATGCTTAACAGGTTAACATCAGGCAATGAGGTGAAGGCCTTTAAAAATGCATATGATACTACAAAAACACCATCATCTCTAGCTGTGTGCAGTTTTGTATGGTGACTGTCACGTCCTCTCTCTCCTGTTCCCTGGTTCTTCCCCCTGCTCACTGGTTTCCTCGTGCTGCACCTGGTTGCTGTGGCGATGCTTATTGCCTCGTTACGGACCTGGTGCTGGTTACCTCATTAAGCACGTGGTTGCCTGGTTCCCTAGCCTGTTTCCCTGTGTCTGTTCATTTGGTTGGGGGCAGTCTTGATCTGGAAGCATGCCTGGTGGGTCCTGCTCGATCATACTGACTCATGACGCGTTCTGAGCCAGCTTCTAGCTCCCTTGGACGCTTAGGCCCTGCTACAGTATGCCTGCCTGTCTCAGCGGCTGGTATTACTATATGTGGGTAGCCAAGAGTGATCCAGTCTATGGAGTCTAGAGTCACCCCGATCAGTGGATACTTGATGCCTAAGGATGGACAAGCCTTCCCCTGTTTAGGTTCCCTTGTTCTTCTGCTCTGTCCATGCCATGTTTTGTCTGTCTGGTGTTCTCTGGCCTTTCTGGTTATATATGAGCCTCCCTGCCCTTTGGGTCTTAAAAGGGTTGAGCTGCTCAAAGAACCAGTTTCTGCCTTGCCAGGTGTAATTGTGTGCATGTGTCTGCCAGTGCGGTGTGATTGTGTGCTATGTGTTTCCCAATACCGTGACAGTGACTTTGTGCATCCAATAACTATGTGTCACTTTATGGTGGCCTGATTTGGAAAACTGTCTTCATTTAATATTTATTGTATGAAAATTTTTGTTTATTCTTTTGAAGTGCAATGTGATGTTTTGCTGCACACCATTACATTTCCTGACATGACACCACAGGCTAGCTGCTATAAATATGTCTCTGAATCTAACAAGCAGCTGTTAAACTGCAGAGATTTTTTATTACCTGCCGGTGGTCAGTGCTGTTTTGAGGGATAGCAACTGTCACATGCCGGAGGCCTCTGTGCCCTCTGCTTGTGCATTCACACAATTTAACTCTCAGTAAGGAAAATCCTGCAACACTACAGCATTACTGCTGCTGAAAATGGAATGATTTGACTATACTGTTCTTATGTTAAATATGTCTTTGCTTTGGACTTTAAACAGTAAGAGTGCATCTTAAACAGTGCCAATTCTGGCCCAAAGTGAAGCAGTAAAATGACATGCTTGTCCTGTTGTCTCCTGTTTTAACACAGTACTGTAAAGCACAGAAGATTCCAGAAGACTTTACCATTGTTGTGGAGATATGCTGCTTGGGGACGAGAGCTTGGCCACAACAACAGCAAAGGTTTTTGGAGACAAATACAAGAAGGCATGGAAATGTGGTGCACAATGCAGATGATTGCCTTAACAAACAAGTTTGTGTGTGTGTGCGTGTGTATGTGTGAGTATTTGGGGTGCATACATACATGAGTGCAAGTACATTTCTGTGTAGATTCATGTATAATGTATACATACAATATGCATACAGACTGTCACACAAGTGCAAAAACAGACATGGTTAGTGATAAGGCTACATATCTTTTCCGAGTTTCAATCAGTGTCTTTGATAAATAGCAGAAATAAACATTTCAATGCAATTAAAAAGAGGTCTGTCATCACATTTACCTTTGTTTTTGATATTGGATTAAGTCAAAAAGAAACACAACACACTGTGGCCAGATGCTTCTAATATTGTTATCAAAGAGGTATGTACATTTTGTTTTGGTTTAAGTGCGCATTAATGCTTTAGCTTTGTTATACATAAGCATTACTGTCTGATCACACCTACATTTCATATAGTGTAAATTTCATGTTTCAGACTGCATGTCTTCTGTATGAGAGCTATTTACTACAAAAGTACGTAAAAGCGGCAATTGTTAGGTAGCATACACATGTTCATTTTCACGTACACATGCAGCACATAAAGATATATTGACACAACCCCTTGATTCTTAACCTTAAAGAGTCTTTCCAGCATTGTCTTTCCTATAAGACTCTGAGAGGCTAAGATTGCCGTGGCATTAATGTGTAATTGAGTAATATGTGAGTGAACCAGGTTAAAATCGCTTTGTCAAAACATTAATTCATTCAGGTCCTATGTATGCAGAAGCTAATGAAAGGATGTTTGTTTGAGTAATTAAACTTGAAACTTAGGCAACCAAAGTTGTAATCTAGTATCATGATCAGTGTTTCATGAAGCTTCTGAAGAACAGTGAAATCAAATCTACACTAATTAGAAAACACCCCAAGTTAGTCTAAATGTTAGTTCAGATTTTAGCCATGTAAAGTGGCTATTTGCAGACTCATGACTTTTCTAGACTGTTATGAAACTCTTTTGTGTACATCCTGGTTAAATATTCAGTTGTGATGTTGTGTCTTTAAGGTGTGAATATTCATATTGCAGAGACAGTTAAATTATGTGTATTTAGCTACTGTATATACTGTGGACTTGGTGTATTAATTATAATATTCACAAGACGGTAAAAAAAACACCAAACAGCTAGGTATGATTGGAGTTGTAGAGGGGTTACTAAACACCAAGGATGGTAACACCATAGCGATAACTAGCTCAGCATCCCAGTACAGCCAATATATGAGGATGGATTTGTCTACAACTAAAATCCTTGTAAACAAGGCCATGGCATACTGGGTGTTACATTGTGTACTTGGAGTTCATCAACTTGAGAAGATATCATTGTATTGGAAATGTACCATCTAAGTTTCCTGAAGTATGCCGACTAATCACAAGGATGTATGTGTAGATAGCAGGTTCCTTCAATTTGTGATTAGAATGTTTCCCCTTGTTTAAAATTGATAAATACATATCACTCCAAGGTGGTCGGGGCTGTTTTGCATACTGTACTGCATTTTTGATGACATTTTACCAGTGTGTCTGTATCTCATTCTGACTTGGTTATTATAAATCAACTGTATGTTCTGTTTTGTGTGTACAATTACTCAGTGTATGCAAATTGTTTTAAAAATCCATGCTGTTCATTACAAATAACTCCAATTTCAACTATTATCAGTTATCATGTAAAATTTTTTGAGAGCAATGGGCATTTCTCCAACATGGCCACAAAATGTGCTTCCAGTCTGAAGTAACAATACTGTAACTCTGTATCTGTTAGTCATTTCCTGTGTGTGATTCCACCATGTCTGACGACATCAGAGATATATATATTTTGGTCATACCTGCCATTTAACATTCCCTAAGATATTATTTCCAGTATTTGCAATAAAAAGCAAATGTTATTGGCTTAGCATTACGTGTTTAAACCTATGTTGTGTCATGGACTTTGTATGGTGCAGTGCCGTTATATTCAGAAATGCTGGTGAATAGTTCATGGGAACGCGTTGTAAACTAAAAATATTCTTCAAAGCAATGCTAGGCATCCTTAAGTGTATAGTTTTTTTTATGGCAAGATTGTGTACACAGTTGCTAGCTCCTCTTTGTGCACTTTTTCCTTAAAGCCCAGCATTCCCCTGCCCCTATTTTTGCATGATTTGTTTTTAACATCTCAGTCTATGAAATATGCATTTTGGTTATTTATTTTGGTGCTACTTCAGTATTTTGGGGGCCCTTTGATTCCTCCTCATTTCCTTCCTTTCTAGCAGTCATTCAGTGTACTGATTTTTCTACGTTGATGCTGTATAATTTCGTAGGCAGCAATATGAAAGGGGAGGGAGAAGACATTTCTGTGAAACTTTGACTTCAAAGCTGAGTCTGTTAAAGGAACACGAGGCAAGCGGATGCACGGTGTGGTTGTGTCGGCTCCTCTCCTCTTCGTTGACCGCGGGCACAGCTGGCAGCGGCACTCGGAGCAGAACCAGGCCCTTGGTGCATGTCCAGGCATGGGCCAGAACCGTCAGATGGATTTCTGACACGCCAACATGGCCGCTTGTATCGTTCGCATGGCCTTAAAAGTCATTTTTAGACACGTGATGCTAGAGTCATTCATGTTAAATGCTGATTAAATATTTAAAATGAGTTCTGTGTCTAGTAATTACTACACTTTGGGAAGTGTACCAAGAATGTCAGTCAGAGGCTAACAGTGGCCTGTGAGTGACTCCATGTTTATTTAAACATTATAGCACTGCTCGCAGGAAAAAATACAGCCTTTTCTACCTGTCTTCACCGTTTTTTAATATTTATTTAGCAAAAATGCACACTGGTAAAAATTTTGTATCCCAAGGGAAGATTATGGATCGGTGGAAGATGTTAATTAATTTTGTTTCATGTTTTAACTACATTTGCATTTATTTATTTAGCAGACACTTTGTCCTATGTGACGTACAGGCAGGCAGATCATTACAGCTTACAGCAGTTAAGGAGCTAAGGTTAGCTGTTAAGGTTTCTAAGCAAGTCCTTTTGGAAATTAAATAGGCATAGGACATAAAATATGATATTGATACTGCTGTTTTGCACCTCTGTAGAGGTTACTATGAAATGTGAGGACATGATTATTTGTGAGAGATACATTATCATGTAATACATGTCCATTTGACAGAAATAAGGGCATAAGACATGATCGTTCAATATCTTATCATTGAAGACATAATTGTATCTTGCAAAGCAAGGCCTGTCCACTGACATAAGGATGTAAAATATATAACTCTGTTGTATTGCTCCTTTGCTGATGTTATGTGTTGCCCAAGCATGACAGTGCTGGCATGGAAATTCACAGGAAATAAGGATATAAAACATGATTTTTTCAGTGGTCATTATATAGCTCCAAGGCATATCCTATTAATGGAAATAAGAAAAAAAAATGAGGTTGTAGTTTAGTCCCCATCCAAAGGTTGTTATATGTTATCATTACATGCCAATTCAATCAAAAATGATGACTGAGCATGCCAATTAATTGGAAATAAGAATGTAAAATAAAATACTATGGTATTTTTATCCTTTTGGAGATCATTATGTAATACCAAGACGTGGCCATTCACAGGAAATAAGGATATGCAGAATCATTCAATGTTTTTTTTGCCCATGAAAGATTGGTATGTAATGCCAGAGCAGGCCCATTCACTAGAAATAGGCATATAATACAGTATATGATCAGAGGACTCTGTTTTTATAAAGCCTCTAGGTAATGTTCAGGCTATGGATTCCAATTATTAAAAAAAAACTGCAATTTCAATTAGGAAATGGACTTGCAATGCATCAACCTTATCTGTGATCTGTAGGAGGCCACTCAGCATATTTGGTCCCTTTATACTTGACTTTATTTACGCCCGCCTCTGCCTCCTAAGAATAGATTTCATCACTCATGAAAGTAACACTAGACTTGTCAGTGAACTGTATCCTGCGTTGGTGGTGACATCCTGGCATGTTGTTTAGCTACCAAAGTGAGTGGTGCCCAGCTACCTCTGTCGCCCGGCAGCAGAGGCCGAAACATGATGCAGCACTTTAATACGGCAGCCCTACGCTGTCCACATGGAAAATCTGAAATATGACACCCAGCCCCCCACGCCCCCACCTCTCCACTTATATGCCACACTACACGACTCCAGAGAGGGTCGTTTGTCTTCATGCTTGGGGCTGTGATGCTAATTATTTCTAAGTAATAAGCAAGTGGATTTATAACGAGAGTAAGCCAAGTGGTCCTAAACATTTACGATCGTGGGTGGAGGAGGGTGGATTCCTGAATGCCATTACCTCTCAGACTTGTCTACAAAATGCATTACCAGCATTTTTTGTCATGAATAGTAACTTTGATTTCATGGCCTAAGCTGATGAAAAACTTCATCCCTAGATGTAAGATTTATCGGTCTTGATTGTCCATGCTGCCATTCTTTTCCTGTGGAACATTTCACCTTATCCATACAGATGATCGATGGAAAACAGATATTTATAGTGCTGTTGAATATATGTGAAACTCTACAGTTTCAATTGCGAGCCTGTAGTCTAGGCCTCGAGAAGCATGGTTGCTCAATGCTTCCAGTGTTCTAAAGTCACAGCCTTGTGCCACACCTGTGTCAATCCCAGCAGTGTGCGTACCCTGGTGGAATAACACCCAGCAGGGAGTTCACCTTACAGAAAACTGAGATCCTTCACACTGTTCACATGCACAAAAACTGTGGGACAAAGCATAAATACAGATTTTTGGTTAGGGATTGGAGATAGATGTATAAAATGCACATATCTTGTGTAGTTTGACCATGTACCTTGCTACATTCTGTGCATCTTCTCGCACTACACCATACTGTTTGCACAGAGAGGCATGCGGTTTCAGCTGCAGACCGTGGGACGGTGACAGGGCTAATGACCACTTATCAGCTTCTTAGCACATGTAATCACTGTCTTCTTACCATCTGAAAAAAGCCCTGTACTTCAAGCGTAGACCTTGAAGGACAGAGAGCTGCAGGAGAGACAATTACAGGAATATTTAAGGATATATATGACTATACATACACAGTTGTGCTTTTTGTGCTTCTAATTGTAATAGTGGATTAGTGAGAGACTTTAGACAGACAGACATTTACTTTGTGCTGTTGCCCACTTGTGAGAGCTTTAGCAGTTGTTGCATAAGCATATAGCCAATACGACTGAATGTGAAGAGAGAGTCACAGGGTGCAGGGGCTTGGGGGGTGTATAGTAAATTGCTGAATGACAGTGCAGCAGGCTAGCCTCTTTGGACTACTCAAAACTCCATGGTGATGCCTGGATGCTTTGGCTTGTGGGTGACAGAGGGCTCCAGTGAGAAGTGTAACCTGTGTCCTCCATTCCACTCACCCAGCCCCCCTCCTTTAGCCACACCCCTCACAGCTCCAGGGATGGATGACAAATGCTGTGTCCTGTGCCTTCCATGGTTTCTCGCTGGACACAATGGGTACATGGCATTAGCCACCTCCCCATCTGTGATTTGCTCTGTAGGTTTCATTTAGAATTTACTCATTGTAGAAAACAAACAAATACTAACTTATTGTTTCTGCATTTAGCTTTGATCAACACAGACACACAAAAACATCGATCTGCGTTGACCTTTGACATTCGATTTGAAGAGATATTTTTACTCATAAGTAGACCCCCCCACACACAGTCTTTTTGTTATTGTGATAATATGGTTGGAGATGGTAGGGATGGAAGATGTAGTAACGTAAACAAGCAGCATGGTGGTGAAATGCACTTTTAAGTGTGAAAAAAATATCTATTTGTTGTCATAGTAACTGCCAGCATAGCAAGACTGAGGGAGAAGAGGCAGCTCTTTCTGCACAGAGGAGACTATCAAAGATGCCCAGCCTACATTACCAAAGGGTTTCTTTCAAGCAATCGATATGAGAATGGAATATTTTGTAAAGGAAATCAATCAAAATATTGTGGCACAGAGCCATTGGGGTTTTGGAATAGAAATGAAAACAAATGGTAATGTGGCAGTAGAGATTTATAATGTGACACTCAGAAAGCTAGGAAAGGGCAGGACAGCAGTTAAGTCTCTTCTTCTGCACATTGGCATCCCTGAGCAGAGGGACCCCAAAGCACAGTTATGTAACATGTGGTCTTAATAGCACATTACAAAATAATCTGTTCAAATTGATCCCTGCGTACCACTATTTTCAGCTGGAACACAGCGGTTGATCTGATGGTGGACTCACATGTGGCGGAAAGTCAGGTAAAGACTGCTGTGTGTAGCATTTGTGGGAGGACTTTAACGCTGCTGTCAAAGAGTGAGGGGGCCTAAGGTCAAGTTTGTTTGCTTTCGTAGGTCAGCTTTGGTCAGATGGTTCCTTTACGGTTTGGTAAGGGATACATCATAATTTTGTGCCCGTGACATCTGCATACTGTATGTGCCAAAAACATCCTATTCAAACCACTCTTGTAGTGGCCCATCTTATGCAATGATACCAACAACATTCTCAAAACATCAAACTGTAGACTTAATTACATAATTATTTATATTCTTGAATTTGACAAAAGTATTTTATCAAAGCCCTTTTGGTCACAGTTACAGTAACAAGCCTCTAACATCTCTGACCACTTTTAGCCACTTTGTAAAGTGAGTCTTTGCCATATTTTGTGAGTTTACTCAGATTTTCAGGGATTTTTTTATGGGCAGCAGTCTTTGAGTTTGCTCTAAGTTTCCTAAGTTGACTTGGCAGTTTGACTCATGGAGACTCATTTTTCCTTAGCCACATGTATGAATCAGGTTAAGGGTATGCATTTTGTGAGGGGATGAAGGTACCAGGAGAAAGACAAAGGATATTGGTGGCAAGCTATTAGCATGTAGCTAAAGGATTCCCCACATCAAGGACAACACCATTGCTACCCCAAGCAGTGAGATGAGATCACCAGCCCTCTGTGCCACTTCAATCATCAGTTTTAATTCCAGCAATAGCAGAATGGAAACTGATTAAAAAGAATCAGACCTAAACATGCACTTTTCACACAATCCAACCAAGCTTGCCAGTAAATAGTCTCATTTTTTAAAGAGGAGACATACAGAAATATTATCCCATTCTGCATTGTTTTCATAAGGACAATTTTAAAAGTAATACAGGTATGAAATTGTTAACGTTCACTTTTGAGGCTGTCACAGCTGCACCAGTGCTATGGGTCCCCAGAGTACTGACCAGTTTCATCTCTACCCATCGTGTTTTCTCCTTGTAATTCACAATTGCCCTTGCCCTGCTTGCTCTCATGTCTTCCACCTGTGTAACGTGTTATTTCAGTCAGCATTTCGCCTTTTGTCTGTGCATTGTTATTGTTTGCTGTTAGTTTTCTGTTTTGTTAGCTCCCAAGACTTGCCTGTTTATGACCTAATCCTAATCCATGAAAATCATTGCCCTATTTACCTCTTGTTTTCTGAGCTGAGTCTGGTAGTTCTTTTGTTGCTGTTTGTTATTAAACTCTTATCATGCTCACATCTGCATCCTCACGTCCCTTGTCTCTTGGCCTGGACTCCGCGTCCGGTGTCAACTGTGACAAAGGCATGGAGACGACTGAAAAATGTTTTCATTATTTTTGAACGTTACCAAATGCATGATTTTTTCACAAAGAACTAAGACAAAAATTACCATTCTACATCTTGTTTTTCTCAGTCAGAAATTGAACAAACCTGCTAAAAGCAAAAAAGAAGGCATGTTACAATTTAAGTATGTTACAGCTGATTTATAAAGATCTGTTGGAAGCCCATGTGTGTTAAAAAAAAAGATATATTTAGAAGTGTGAAACCCTACAATTCAAGATGTTTACCTGAACCAATAAAAACATAGTTAATTTTTGACAACCTCCCTTTACAAAATCTACTACTTTTCTTTTGGCTGCTCCCATCAGGGGTTGCTACAGTAGATCAACTGCCTCCATCTCCTCCTGTCGTCTGCATCTTGCTCTGTCACCCTAGCCACCTGCATGTCCTCTCTCACCACATCCATAAACCTCCTCTTTGGCCTTCCTCTTTTCCTCTTGCCTGGCAGCT
>JAACJT020000007.1:2159046-2178661 GCA_009936485.2 Gymnarchus niloticus
CCCCCGACCCTCCCACCCCCACCCAACCCCCCCTCTACTCCCCCCCCCAACTAGGGCCCTTGCCCCCCCCCCCCCCCCCCCCCCACAGTCTCCCCCCCCCCCCCCCCCCCCCCACACACACACACACACACACACACACAGCCTTTCTTTGGGGGACAACCTCGGAGTCTGTAAGGGGCTGCATATGGGCGGCTTGACTGGGTGCCAGCTGTGGATAATCATGGTTGACAGCACAGGAGATGTAAGCTTATCTTAACTTCAGGAGCTGACATTTCTTTTCTGTTCCTCTTATGAATGATCCAGAGAGCGGGAGAAACAGGGAAACAGAGAGCGACTCAAAACTGCAGGGGCTGCAGGAGCGCGGGTGTATCATGAACACATAAAGTCCAGGTTTCACTGATCTGTAAGTTCTTCATTCCACTACAGGTAATGGAGCATGCGCTTATACACACACACACGTTTTTATTTCTAATCTTGCAGGGACTTTCCATTTTTTTTATGGCTTTAACCCTGACCCTAACTATGATAACCATAACCCTTACCCAGCCCAAACAAGACAAAATACATCACTTTTTTGCTCTTTTGGTTTTTTGATTAGATTCACAGACTTTTATAAAATTGAGTTTTCCCTTGTGGGGACACAGCAAAGGTCCACCACATGGTAAAAATGTCAAGTTTTTATTACCTCCTAGGGACATTTTGTCCCAACAATGTAACGTAAACATGGTACACACACAGACACACAGACACACATCTCCCTTCATTTAATCATCTTTCTTTCAGACATGAACAGCTGCCCACATGGGAGAGGCTAAATGTCTTCTCTCCCTCCCTGTTGGCACCCACAAGCAGTAATTAGACACATGCCCTATTCGGGGGGGGTAGGAGAATTCCTTGCTAATTGTATCAATGGGAGCGCCAAGGGGAGGTGGGTGAAATGGCACACATTGCACTCTGCTTCCATCTTTGACTTGGCACAGAAGGGTGAGATATATAACACCTCATTGACATCTTTACAGTTTTCCTAAGCCCAATCCCACTCCAGTCATTCTCAGCTTAGAGACAGACATATGCACATGGTAGGTATAAACCATACACCACATTTACACTTTCTCTCCCCACCAATAAGAATGCCAGACCTGCAGGTATATGCATAAAAGTGTAGATGACATCATGGCATAATAAAGACTTTCAGAGTCATGCAAGGTGCCGGACACATCTGTTATAAATTTGAGAGGAAGGCAAGCCAGACAGCTCGATCTGACAATAATGTCTGAGTGAATCATGGCTAACATTGTCGCCATGCATCACAAGAATGTGCCCTTCCTGCACTGACCTCGGGTCTTCACCCAAAGATAATGACTGCAGCCCCAGCAAAGCGATTCAGAGACAAAAGGGCACACAATGATCCCTTTAAAGTAAACTAAAATTAATGTTTGTATTTTTGCTATTTGTGGTATTGTTGGACTCGTTATCAGCATGCACTGCCATGCAAGACACACTCTGCGTGTTCCTCAACGTCAAGGCGAGGTCTACAATGAGAAAATCATCAGAGAGGCAGGGATGTTTTAAAAATCGATAATCTTAATCTGAATTTTTGCCTAAACCTAAGGAAAATTATGTACATGGAAAATTATGTACAGGAAAGATGAGCTCAGTCAGGAGCAGAATGGCAGAGATGGTGTCTTTAGAACATTATGAAAGGGAAAATTAGGTTCTTCTGTCCCTCCACCTCTTTATTTCTTCTCCTGTGGCAAACTCAGAGCAAGGAATTTCCTAATTGTCTCTTTTGGAAATCTACCACCTGAAAAAATACAATAAAAAAAATCATCTTGGTATTGTAGGTGGTTTTCATCATGGACACAGTCATATCCTATCCATCTTCAGTCCACATATTCTGTACTGGGTAGCAGGAACATTCACACTTTGCTTTAGAAAGGCTCATAAACTAGTTCCAGTGCTCCTGCAACCTTGGTCTCCCTAGAAGCTTTATTTTTCACTACATGCCTTCTAAAAGAATCCACCTTGATTGCATGACTCTCCCTACTGGACTACCACATACTGCTGGAGAACAGCGGTGACTGTTCCAGGATGCCTGCACGTGTGCCATCTCTGAGGACCAGTCTTCCAGAGCTGGCCAAGTTGCAATAGACCCTCCAGCAAGGTCTGCTTATTATTTCTCATTTCTATAATTAGTTTATATCTGTATAGCTAATTAATTCTCCATTACCATATCTATTCTGAATGTGTGTCATGGCTGTTGATCTTTTGGTTATTGCATTTCTTGTGTCAAGCACTCATGTATGTTTCTTTTGTTGCAAACTTCATTCTAAGAGACAGTTATGACTGATCTGCCAGATAAACTGTGAATTATTGTTAGAATTAAACCAAAATTCACTTGTTTGAGACATAAGGCTGATGCTGTGTCATTTTCACCGATATTTATGATCTTTAAGGAAAAACTGAAATCCTTTGCTAATAATTGGTCCTATCCAGGGTGTCGAATGCCTCCTCCACAGGTATGGAAAATAGTTACATTATTGGATGGATGGATGGATGGATGGATGGATGGATGGATGTTAAGATTTCAGTGAATATTACCTGCATAAACGATGGCCTGTGTAAACAGTTGCTCCATGCTGCAGACTAGTATGTAGTCATGTAATGCACCCAGACTCATAGAATTGTTTATTTGCTTTTTTTTACTGAGTTCATATAAGAGAGACTTTTATTCAGCCCTTACCAAATTCCACTGTGAACTCTGAGTCACCGGGCTGCTCTGGTGATGGCAGAAACCAGATTACAGCATGAAAAGTGGTAGTGTGCAGGCCATGTGAATTGCCATGCTATTTCAAATCAGTGCCGATTGCTTTTTTTCCCCAGCCTGTCCTTCTCACTCTCACAAACACCTGAGTTCCGTGCGTCATCCTCCTAATGTGTCTCTCAAGGGCAGATCACTAAGGATCCTATTAGCTTGATAAATCAACGCCCAGGCACCCATTCGAGGTCTTGACTTAATTAAAACAGAAGCCACTGTAGCCAGTCCAGGCCAAATATGTTGGATAAAAATCTCTTGTTTCATTTCTTTTGTGATCATCCATGATTGCTACGTGCAGCAAACATCAGTGTAACCTTCTATGTGTGAATAGCATACTTTTTTATTACGGACCACTACTCCTGCATTGGCTACATGGTTTTAGCTTTCAGGGGTGAATGTCTCTCACATCATTTTCCTTTCTGAAAAGTTAATAAATAAATAATTGCAAAGTTCCCCGATGGGGTTCCCTTAATAAATTACCCATACAATGGCAATATGTTGTGTGTTGCTGCTAATTTTGGACAGGAACAATGGTAGGGTAGGATCGTACAGCATTGGGAAGTGAGGAAGATCCTGTTTCTCTCATATTTTGTCTCATTTTTGAATAAGAGAAAATGACTTTTCTACCTGAAGTTATTCCCAATTTTGTCTTTTTAAAACTTTTAGAAAATCAAGGAAAGCTTTCTTTCTTTCAGAAAAGAAGTGACCACCCTTAAATGATCTCTGATTTGAAGACTAAAGGCCCAATTCTTGTGAAAAATCGCAATGCTGCAGAAAAGATGAAGATGTGAACATAAATTCAATCACGAAAAAATAGACGCAAATGTGGATGCGGCAGAGAAGAGAAATGAAAACATTTTCTGAATGTTTTTTAAATGTATGAACCTCCTTTGTAGATATGGCAGCCAGTAAATCGTACTTTGGTGCACCAAAAATCAGAAGTTCTGACAGAACCTCTTGGAGCCTCTGAACTTTCCCCCAGTGTGGTTGTGGCAGCTGCATGTGACTGGATGGCATCGATTCTCCACCAAGGACATGGCTTGCTGTTCTTTATTTATTTTTGTATGCATATGTGGCATATGTCTAATTTATTCTAGATAGACTACTTGAAATTTTGTGCTGCTCTCTGCTCGCAGGTTGCTACAGAATCACCATGATAATTATCATCATTCCAAGGTCGTGGGACTGACTTCTCATTTGTTCCCGTCTCCACCGTAACTATGGTGATTTAAATGATCTCATGATGCTCGATGATAACTTGTTACAATCAATGTTTGTTTCCCCTTGTTTCGCTCTCTTTTAAATTCTATTAATGTGCAATTCAAGAGACAGTTCCTGCAAACTGCCTGCAGCTGAGAATACTTTTGGGCACTGAGGTGACTGGCTAATTGAAGAGAATAGTGTACCATTTTTATCAACAGTGGCAGAGGGTTGCAATTCAAAGTAATGGAATTAAACTGAAGCACAGTGCATTGCGTCATAATGGGAGTGCCATCCGCACTCACTGATTATTAATAGTGGTGTCGCTTTACCTCCACTGAGCTGGTATAATTAACATGAAGAGTTGGAGGATTTCCAAATGGATATTGATGATTGTCCTGGCTCTGTCGAAATCATACTGATGGTGGTTGTAATCTTAAACTTCTAATAATGGATATAATTTTTAGAAAAATGGGGGGGGGGACTTTTGAGTAACATAGATTGGTGGTTAAATTATTGTGAGGAAATTCCTAGGACAATCGGCAGTGTATTCTTTACTTGGGACTCTGCAAAGTGACTCAGTCTAGTGATGATTTCAGTGGAACATAGACCATCCTCTGGACACAATTATGCCACACAAACAAGTTCATTTGTATTCAAATTCAGTAAAATAGAAGGTATTTCTTCAGACTAAAAATTACCAGGTGCACCTAATTTAAACAAGCTGTGTGCAGTTTTGAGAAAATGCTTCTCTGCTGTTGTAAACCTCTACGGTGTTTTACAAGGAATCTTTGGTATGGGTATGCATTTGCATGCTCTCCCTCTTTTTGTGTGGGTTTTGTCTAGGTACTCTGGTTTCCTCCAAGAGTTTCAAAATGCACTGTTAGGCACATCATTATGTCTGAATAGTCTGCAGTGCATGCCCAGCAATGGGATGGCATCATGTGCATGGTGTGCACAGCATTATGTCCAATGCATCCTGGGAAAGACTCCGTGCCCACTGTGACCATGTACTGAATAAGCCGTTATACAAAATACACCGTTTTGTTTATACCACTACAAAATCCATTATTTTTCTCATCTCTTTCATTGTCTTTTTGTACTAATTTCAGCTGTACCCATTTTAGATGAATAAATGACACCCCTGAGAGAGAAAAAAAGTGTATTTTCCACTTATTAATGTAAATCGTTCCTAAACTTGCATCAGTGTATAGTTAGCTGCAGCATGTCCTGAGCACGGCGTCCTCCTTATGCGTGCTACTTAAGTTGTGATTGCAGGAGTGGGCTGCTTTTCACTTTAAGTGCCTTTCTCACAGATTACTGGCAGAATGCCCTTCTGTATCGGAAGAATTATGAAAGTGCAACACATCTGGGCTCTACATGTACACCCTCCAAACTGAAGCAGCAGATGGCTTTTAAAAATCATTTATTACCAACATTATCTTTTTTTTTTTTTTTAAATAATCCCCAACCCACTCTGCATCCCCTTCAGCTCTGAACTACCAGGTATGGTCCTTGGCAGGTTACTACAAAACATGGCTGAAAATAGCAAAACTTTCCATGTGTGACTGTGCTAGGAGGTAGCTCCTGGGCACGGCCTGGCGGGCTGCCACTTGTGCTGTCAAGTGCAAATGTGGGCATTTTTAACCTTTTATAAGAAATACTCACAGGCACAGAGAGGCCACGTCTAATTCTTGAAATTCACATCTACTGCTTTACCAGTTTGATTTATGCCCTTGCGGACTATTTCAATCCTGACTTTAAACATATCAGGATAACTTAAAGACATAAAAAGTTACGCTGAGACGTGACTCTCAGTTCAATTTTGGCCTAACAAAACCTCATTTGGCTCACTATGAATATGCTGTCTTTTTGATGTCGCTGCTGTGAAAGGTGTCCACTTAATGGCTTGGGAATGGTTTTAAGAAAATAGTGAATAGGTTTTGATTGCAATGTATTATTGTTTAAAGAACAGTGCACATACCTTTTTAGAACAATACCCAACAGTGATTACATCCAATGTACACAACCAGTATGTCATTTGCAATCTGCTGTACCATAGATTAAAAAAATAAAATCTTTTTTTCTAGATGTTCTGATGCATTGTATTATGTCCATTACCAGTAGCTCTATGAAAAATGTCTGCAAAACCACCAGTATTAGGACAATAGTTGAAATTTGAAAAATATTTATAATTTAATAATAGTTGAATTTTGGAAAATCATCACTTTAGCAGCTGGGAGATCATTTGTGGTATGGATTACATTTTCAGTGTCAGGACTGATAGAATCCATGAGGGGTGCAAAAATCTGGTTGGCAAAGGGTTTGGTATTTCTAGATTTCTTAAAACAATTTGTTTCCAGGTTTAAAACATTTTCATTATTGACCTTCTTAATCTTTTTGTTGATTGAAGGAGCTGCTTTAAACGTTTATCACTAGTTATATCACCTGTCTCAAAGTAGGTAAAGAAATGCAAAGGAAAAATTGTCCTCTGCTGTACTCATGCCTGATTCTGCTAAAAATGTGTTGTCTATTCTACAATATCTATCTACCCATCTACCAACAACATAGGCAGCAAAAAGTTGGGGCAGGAGGAGCCTTTTCTTTGGAGACAGGGGAACATGCTGTATATACACTAATTCACATATGCAACTGCACACTATGGGCAGTTTATACATGCCTGTTCACATTACTGTATGTCTTTGGACTTAGCCTACGTAGATTTGTACTTCCTTCCAGAAATATAAATAAATTGAGGGATGGGTATAGAAATGTAGATTTGACTAAATTTTGATCAGATTCTCATTGGTTTAGCTGCCAAGTCATCCTTACAATGGTTTTATTAGCCAGTAGACTGCTTCAGTCATGTTATTTACTATTAACCACACTTAGTAGCAACTTCCTTTGTCCCTAACTTTATCTTAAAGAACGGTAATCACATTTAGAAAGAGAGAGCTGAGAGCCACAGCGATTTTTTTTCTGAAACAATAGCCTGAAATTTGGTTTAGACGACAGAAAATTAATTGTAGACTTGTGTGAGTTGGCAATAATCAATTTTCATTGCCCATAACATTAACAAAGAGACAATTAGAAAATCAATGTTAGAAAATCAACACAAACAATAAGAAAACAGATTAAATTTACAGAGAAATCACTCTGAAATGGGAATTAACACCACATGAATGGTTTAGTAAAGTGTTTCTTCTCCAAAGAGGTGTCTTTAGCATTACCCATAAGTCACTAGGTCATTTTTCCAGGAAATTATGACAATGTGCCTTGTTTGTTTCTTTTCCCTGTAATTCCTTTTCGTTCCTGTTTTTGGGGCTCCCAGGGAATGTGCATCATCCATCACTACATCAATGCTTTTCATCTCTGCTGAACCTTGGTGTTGTCTCTATGTCTTATTTATAAACATATTAAACTCAAATGCATTATTTTGCTTCCATAAAACAGACAAGTATTTCAGTATTCACCCTGACCTGTAGGATCCTTTGGAGAAATGCATAATATTCAATAGCATGTATCCAATGTTTGGAATACATACACACCAATAAGACTTTTAGATGTTATTATGCTTGTCTGGTGGTCCAGTATTCCTGAGCCAGATGTTTTCGTGAGAAGGATAGCATTTCAATTCATATAACAGTCACCATCATAGAATGGAAGAGTTTTTGGGGTCAGAGCACAGGGTCAGCCAGCATCCACCACCCCTGAAGCGACTGGCATTATTAGGCCTTGTTCAGTGGCCCAACAGTCAATAGAGGGACTTGAACCAACAACCTATCAGACATGGACACAGACACCCAACTTACAGAGCTATACACTCTCCCAAGATCACAGTGCAAATGCACTACTCTTTTACATTTACATTCATTGCTCTGTCATTTGTTAATGTACAAGCTCATTGTACAGGGATTGTACATAAATGTTCATTTATGAAAAACTGTTTGATGGTTAGTAACTTCAAGAAATCTGAAACAGGGTGGCAGAGACAAGCTGGAGAGTCAAACAGTGGGGCATAGGCAAACACGGTTACACAGGAAGTTCCTATATTTGTCTAAAAAGTATCACTGGTAACACCCTGATTCCTAAAACCTATGGTGGTCTCTGAGTCACTCAACAGTGAAGGGAAAAGGAAAAGGTGTGAAAAGGAGAAATGAAGACAGAACATGCCAAGGGAATAGGCGCAAAGCTGGTGAATGAATACCAGTCTACTGACCTATTTTTTTAATTATGTTTTCTATAGCTATATGAATGTTCACTTGCTTAATTCAATCTATACAAAATTATCGTCTAATTAAATCCAGCTGGTTAATTGGTTTACTGTCAGAACCTTTGTAAAGAATTCAAACACATATGTGCAAGTTCTTGTGTGTGTGGAATGATGGAATAGTTACTAGGTTTTGTTTTAGACCCAGTCTGCTGCAGTGATTAGTGAGATTTTCAGTTCATTCTTATGTTACAGTACTTTGACCACACTGGCATCATGGAGCTGCAGCAGCTCAGATCTCCAAGCAGGGCCTCCTGGATATAAAGGCATAAGGAACTAAGTTAGCTTGAAAATTTGTCTTCACAGGCTTGCACCCTAATCTCACCAGACAGGTATAAGACTAGGTGGAAATGGAGGACAATTTTGTTAATTACTGTGATGACTTCCAATGGATGACAGTGTGTGAGAAGACAGCAAGGAACATATAGTGCTACAGAGGTCCATTTGTGAATGTATAGCAAAGAAATGGTATCATTCACACTTTGATAAACTGCCTCTGCTTGACTTCATCTAGCAGGTTTAATGTGGAAGCACTGGCAAATCAAGTCCTTTGTGAAATGGAGGGCTGATCCTGAGTCAAGTTTAAAGTTACTTTTGTAGTATTTATTTTGTAGTGTCTCCGCTAAAATGATTGTCATACTGTTCCATCTGCTTCCCACTCCCAGGTAACACTGGGCACATAAATGGGCAATTCAGACTCAACAATTAGCCCACCTGCATTTCTATGAACTGCAGAAGGAACCCCAGAAGACCTGTAGAGAAGATGCAAACTCCACACAGACAGCGGAAGTGGAATCCAACTCTGCTGCCATGTGGCAGCAGTGCTACCCACTGAGCCACAGCAACTTCTTGTCACACCATTAATTAACATTTACTCTTATTGGGTTTTTTGATGTGTTTTGTGCAAAGCAAAACAATGGAGTAATGCTTAGCACTTGCACCTGAAGAGTTGGGGGAACAAATCCCGTCTCCGCTCTCTGTGTGTGGAATTTGCATATTCTCCCTATCCTTCACTGGTTTCCTCCCACTGTCCAAAGACATGTGGTTTAGGTTAACTGGCATTTCAAAATTGCCTGTCGCGTGTGTGACTGCGCTCTGCAATAGGGTAGCACCAGCGTGTCCACCACCTTGTGCCTTAACATTGCCGGGACAGGCCTCAGATGACCCTGCATTGGATGCATCAGATAAGTGATAATGTTGTTAATTACTCTGGGCATTGGTGCTACTTCCTAAGGCTCACTATCTTATTGACATACTAGTATGACTGTATGTTCCATCAAGATGATAATTTATGACCCAAAAACTATCAACAGAACAATAAACCGCATTGTTGAATCTTTTATAGAAATCAAAATTAAAATCATAAAGCATTGTAGAAAATGTTAAAATAACATTCCAAACAGTGGCAAAATATTAAAATTGTTTTTTTGCTGTTATTACAATCAATACAGTAACAATTCACATATGAATGACTGTTTATTAAACATACAGTATATAACATGGAGTAAACATTTCTCATCAAATAAAGCTAAGAAAATTTTATGTGCTTATGTACAATGAATAATTGTATAAGCTAGAAAAGTTTTTTGAGAGGTCTCTGCACAAATACATATTAGTTTGACTTTAAAAATTGAGAAAGTGCCAAATTTCCATAAGGTGACGCAACTATGCGGTATCATCATTGTTTATAATTTTGCATTTACTTATTTACACAGGTTTTTCCCCAGTTTTTTAGTTTGTCACTGCTTCTTAATGTAGCAAGGCATTCTGACTTTGGACTGACATTTATTTTCATTATTGATTGTTTACTTAATTATATAAAGCTTCAAGTTTCACTTTCTCATCTTTTTGCATAAATCAGTCATGCAACTTTATGTTCGAACTTAGGTGGTATTCGATCAAGCATCCAGTTTGTGCTGTTTTTTTCTCATTATACCAGATGGGAACTCACTGAGAGCTGAGATTTATATGTAAACTAAGGCAGGAAGGTGCTTCCTTATACAGTACTGAGTCTGAACATGGTACTGGAAATGGATTTAGGTTAGCACATTCCCTGGTTCAGATGAGTGTTCTTAATTTGATTAATTTCACCTTGTCTTGTTTATGCAGTAGCTCATTCAACTTCTAATTTCACTGTTTACAATTTGTAATAAGGGCCCATTTTGAAAGGGTTTGTGTTTGTATCAAAGTAAAATTGAAGAGCAATCGAAATTAAACCAAATGCCATGAAACAGCATCAGCTCCTTTTATTTCTATGCATGTGACCTTGAAACTCACAACAAAACAAAATGCTTGAGTATTGTTGGTTCTCTGTCCCTTTTTTCCTTTCTTCTGAAGGTTATTCACTGAGGACAGGAGATCGGCAGATGTGTCATTTTCGTGCTTTAGAAACTTGAGGGATGGTGATTGGTGCGATGCTTTGATGTCACTGCTGTAAAAGGCTCGATTCCTTTTATTTGGAAGCTCCGTCAATAGGAGAAAAGATGGCAGTCTAGGTTGTGCAGTTGAAAGCCTTCCAGCTGCTGTCTGCTTTGGGTGCCTCACCAAGCCATAATACGCACCAAATATACTGTAGATGCAGATAAAATTAAATAGTGTCTTTACAAGGACATGCAGGTGCTGTGTACCATTCCAGGAGACAAACAGCATGGAAGATGTATCAATATTAATATGCTTACCATACCCTAATACAGTACTAAAACTCTTCAAAAATTAAACAATATAATTTTGAATTACCTTATAGGCATCCTCACCAGAGGCCAAGGTACAGAGGAAAAATGGGGTGCACATTTGGAGCCCTAGACATAGATTCAGAGCAGAATGTGGGCACTACCTAAGAGCTAGAGGAGCAAGTGTTGAGGTGTGGTAAATAAAGAGGCCGGTTACGTTCCATGTTGACGTCATTATTTGGTTAAACGAGGTTAGCAAATTTTTCTCCCACCTACTTTTAGACATCTGAGTTTTCGCTACAGCAAATTGGTTAAATACCCCATTAAGCAATGCCACTCCTGGAATTTCAATCAGTAACCTGAAAGTCTGAAACAAAGCCACAAAACACTCGTATTTTCTACAGATCTTCATAGTTCTGCTTAGAAATACACCAATGAACGTTTGAATTAATCTTTTGCTACCTGGTGCTTACAGTTTTCTGCACTAAGAAGACTGCAGTTAATCTTACTGGTTCACTGGATCTGTAGTGAGAAGCTTCACAAGCAGTGAAAAATCTTGTAGTGCTAATGTCAAATAACGGAATATGACAAACCATACACTATTTAAAATCTAACCTTTAATTTTGGCAAGGTAGATATCTTGGTTCCTTGTTTAATTAGAGGTTGACATTGGACGGTTGACTCTTCGGGACAGGAACTTGGCCTCCTCTTTCAAACCTCACCTCTTAGACTTTTGTAGCTGCAGGGTTGTGCCCCACCACGGTAATCTTTTACTCTTCCAAACCCCACTGCAGTGTAGGCTTTGGCCCAGCATCTCAATGGAATGTACAATGTTCAATAACTCAGCATGGTTGACTCTCCTCTGGACCTGGATTCACCCAGAACCGTGCATCCAAGGACGGCTAGCCCAGAGCTCACATGAGTTCCTGCCATTCCTGTACCCTTGTTCCATGCCAAACTGCACACTCTGTCCTCTATGGCCATACTGCAACAGATCTGCAATGGGTTGTACACTCAAACATAGGAGCATCACTCCACAAGCCAACTGCTTTAAGTTAGTTACCTCAGTTTTTTACCTGATGAGATAATGTATAAATGGTTTCCATGCATCCTCTTTTTTGTCACTTATGTTAATGGACAATTCCATTTGTTTTCTAATCCGTGTTTTTGTGTGTCAGATTCCCAAGCTTCATTATGTGTTTTACAAACAAGTTAAAAGAATCGACTCCGAGAAACACTAACACACAATCTCAAGATTAATGCTTTTATTGTTGCTAATATTTTGGCCAGCCATTGTTAATTATAAATGTACATGATTGGTGCCCCTTGTGACAAGTCTATCATATATGGTATACTGTATAGTTACCATAAAATGTTTGTCTCTACATCGGTGGTGTTGCCCTTAGTTAATGAGTGTGGAGTCACCCATTATACCTACAGACCTGCACTGCTTTCCAGGTGCTGTTTCATTTGAACAGTACTTAATACATTATGCCAATCTTATTTCAGCTGTAGATGATGCTTCTCCTGTGTGCCAGGCACACAGTGACTCGGATTGGCTAAGCAATATTGGAAAATAGATGCATTCATGGATGCTTTATTTATTTTTAATCATGCATGATCTATGCATGTAAATATTCAGTCAAAATGATAACAAAGACAATACCTGATGTTAGATATGTTATAGTTAATGTTACTATATGATAATGTACTATTATGTTAGCAATTACACATGGATCAATATCGAGTAGTAATTTTAATTGATTATGTATTTAGAGGATACATACGGTGTGTGACCATCGGTTTGTACTGCCGTTGCTCTCAGGAAGATACAAGAGGCGCTGTCTGTTTCGGCCTGACCCAAACTAGGAGAGTTCTTCAAAGAACAGCCAACTGGCATCGGAAAGGTAAGAGGGGAGAGGTGACTGGGCTTGATGCTGATTTCTAATACTCTAGCCTTTCTGTGACCTGCACTTGCAGAGTGCAGCAGGGGTGCAAGGAACGCTGAGCTATTTAAAGTGGATTAAAAATAAAAGCAAAAAAACTAAGGAGTTGACTAAACCATTTAAATGGAATGCATTTTTGATAACAAAATTATTCATTCATATTTATTCATTTATTTTTATATAGATATTGGATATGTGATTAGAAGAGAGATTTTGTTATATGCCTGATAATACACCGCATGATATAAAATAATCTCTTCCTGGTTACTCACATTTCAAATGAAGTAACTGGGGAATTATAAGATGCTTTGAAACAGGTACTTTTTCTTCTTTAATTCTGTATGATTTTTTGTTGAACTCCATTTGCATCAACAAAACAAATGGCTGCGAACAAACCAGATTCTCAATTGTGGTGAGCCTGTCATGCTCCAGTCCTCCCCATTATAGCAATAGATCAGAATGCGGCCAGTTGACAAGATGCTGGAATTTCTTATTCAATGAAACCATCCCATTCTCCTCCTTAGCAACATACTGGGCACCCGAATGGTGTCGAGCTAACTCTCTGACCACCTCTCGAAGATATTTGGCAAGTTTTTACTTAAACAGCTGTAATAGCCAAATATGTACTCCAAGCAAGCTCACAGAGATTAAAAGATGTTTGTTTTTTCATATTTCTCCCGGCACAAAATGTAAATCTGGAGCCGGATCCAATAGCCTAAAATCTCCTTATCTTCTTTCCTTCTCCTTTCATTCTCTCGTTTTTGAATTTAACATGAAGTTGGCTGTAGTTCATTTGTTCAGTCTTTTATCAGCAATGTTCAACATCATCCCTTGTCACAAACACAAGTACGATGCTCTGTTCTTCATCTTAAGTCATTTTCATGTAAGGAAACTGACCTCATCAATGACTAAAATAAATGAAAATGAAACACAACTGATTATTTAGGAGCATGCTCTCTAAAACCCTACATTATTAAGGCTAAACCTCTGAAGAAAAGAACATGTTAAACAGCAGCTGCTAACATCATGTTATCATTAACAAGCAAGCAGATATGCTTGTGTAGTTGATGTATGGTGGCGTGTTTTATTGTTTTGGGTTTGGTTGTGGGGACTTTTATTTGATGTTTTGGCTCCAGTATGAGGGATTGGGAGGTTTATCCTCAGCACCCAATCGTGTTTGATTGGGGGATCCCTTGTGTATAAATAGCACAGAATACAGAAGTGTAATTGACAGGAGTTCGGCCGAGCTATCTGTCAGTGGAGATGGGAGCTAGTAAGATGTGGTCCCGTATTGTGTTGTAGTGATCCTTTTTGTTATTGGTTGGCTCTGAAAAGAGAACTAAAACAAAAGGGCAGTATTTTGATTGTGACTGGGCGGGTGTTTTTCCAGCTCTCACCTTCATCTATGTTGAATGCTGTTTTAAATGTTGTAATGGAGAATTGCATTTATTGAGGTGAGGAAATACTGTGACTGTTAATTGAATGCTACTGCATGGTATCGCCGCTGTTATTAACTAACCTCATGGATGTGTTTATGATATTGAATTTATTGTGCTGTTTAACAGAATTTCATGTTTGTCACAAAGTTGTTTGCTAGATATTAGTCAGTTGGTTGTTCTTATTGTGTGTATTAATGGTGGTGAGTGTGGATTGTTTGATTGCGTCACAATAAACGTGGTTACATTTTATGTTTCTGTTGTGTTCTTCCTCACCATGTCCATATTTTCTCCCAGTTTGCTAGAGCGTATCTAGCGGGGGCACACACTTCGGGCTTGTAGTAATTATTTATTTATTTATTTATTTTTAATCCTTTAGTGGGTAATTACTTTTGTAGTGTGCTTTATACTTGTGTCAGGTGGTATAAAGTTACATGCAAGAGCAGAACTCAGGAATCATTCAGTTGAGATGTGGAATGTTGGTACCGTTTGGGCCTGGAGACAAAGGGGGAAGTGGCGGATGTGATAAAATCATACAAGTGGTTTTGCCAGTTTCGTACCAGCGCATTCCTCATCTTCACACCAAGCGCGCGTTTTCAAAATAACAAAAGCTTTTGCATGCGCGTCCCGCTCGTAGAAGTGGTCTTTTTAAAATGAAGTGTGGCTGGGTGCATTGTTGGCACGTTGCTATTTTAAGGCAGCAAAATGACATTGTGCTTTTGACCAACAAAAATCACGTCTAAAGTCAGTGGTGTATTATTAAACAATATTTAAGCAGCGCGTTTTAGAAAAGTGCAGGTGCACGACACTCATTATGGACACAGGTACACGCTTAAAGTACACTAATCGTTTTTTGTTATTTTATTTAATTCATATACGTTTTATTATAGAGTGCAACTTATGGAGAGAAATTTATCTCAAAATGATTCATTCCAAAGCCTGCTTCACCTCGATAGGCTTAGGTGGACCAGTGGTGCTCCCGTAAATGATTTGGTCCTGCATTTTCACGTCTCACACGAGCATGTCCGTTTCCTTGGCTGAAAACAGATCTGGTTTGCCAGGTAAACACGCCATTAAAATAGCAATCCTCTACAACTCATGCACCCCTGCCTTTTAAAGGTGAGGTGACATGCCATTCTGATTGGTTTATTGCATGTTACTCCCAAAACACACCTCTAAATAATTAGGAGAGTTAGGACAACCTTTTTGCGCCTTGCGCTGGTGCGAAGTCTGTTTTTTCTGTCATCAAAATAGCAAAATGGATTTGGACACACCCATAAATGTTACTTGCGCCTTGCGCTTTACACTTTGCATTAGATTGTCAAATAGAGCCTAAAATGTTTACTGTTTAAAGTAGCAATCCTTATCCAAATATGGGTGAGAAAATGGCACTTTCGTTTGCCTGAACTAACTCATGGCACTGCATACACATTGACATTATGGAGTAGTCCCTGAATCCAGGTAATGTGAGCATACTAGGACTATTTCCACAGTACCATGGGGCAAATTGGTGTTTAATTGCTCTGCCCGGTCCAGAGTAGGCACTATGATGTGAACCATGTGGTTCTGTATAGATGAAAGCATGAGCTGTGCTGTGCCTCTAGGTGTTTGAGGACTCAGACAATATAGGGGGTTTGATTTGAATAGCGTCTCCGATTGTGAGTGTCTGTGTCCCATCATCCTAGTGTAGATGCTCTCCCTGTGCAATTCTCGCATCCACCTCGCCAAATATCGCTAATTAAAATGGAATTATAAAAAGAATTGGAACACATGGTGATGAGCTCCCAGCATCACTTCCTGCAGATGCAGAGCAGCTCATGGGAGCTTGAGACTTCAAGGGCACCACATTGATTTGGTAAAATTCAAAAAAGTGGCTGTTCTTGTAAAAGACAAATTAGATTGACATATACACCAATCAGTCACAACATTAGCCCCATACCCTAGTAGAATAATTGGCGCTTCACCACACCCAGATGGTGTACTGATAAAGGTACAAATGAGAAAGGCAATATAAAAGGTCTGGCACAAGCTAACCAGAAGCAGGTCTACTGATCGCTCCAGGTCACTTGTCCATCCTGGCAAACCAGATCCACCCCTTCATGATGAATGAACAGAAACCTTAATGTCTATTACCAGCATATGATACACCTCATCAACTTAGTAGCCTTATGTACTGCTGCACAGAAGGCCTGACCCCTGTTCTGGGGAGTTGTGGGGACATGAGGGGCATGATTTCCAGGCTAGGGAGAGTTAGAATGAGTTTCGCTGCTGTATGACTACCTGCTGTAAAAAGGTGAAAATAACCAATTTAGAACTACCTCAGACTGTCAAGTTCTGCCTGCTGGTGCCAGGTAAGGCAAAGTATACAACAACAAAAGATGCTTGTGCAACTTAGATAAAGTCATTTCTGAGAAATGAAAAAAAAAACTAAACAGGACCTGTAGAGAATTAATGGCTCCCTTCACTAATATTTGGTTGCACAGCCCTTGGTAGCGATGACAGCCTCCAAGTGTTTCTTGTAGTCATCTGTCTGCTGCTGGTTTCTCCCACTTTTCAACTCTGATTTGTCACAGCTCATGACAACAGCTTTACCCACACGGCATAAGGGCAGACTGCAGGCAGGGGTAATGTCAGAATGCAATGACACATACAGCATAAGCCATAGGGTTTACTGAAATAGTGAGCAGGAACTTGACACATTTATATCATGGCCACTGCATTGGTTACCTTGGATATACTACTTTTATGCTGACATTTTGTGTTTGCCATGTAACAGCTAGTGGGGAGCATGGTGGGTAAGTGGTTACCACTGTTTGCTTCATACCTCTGTGGCTGGGCGTTTCAATTCCATCTCTGCTCTCTGTGTAGTCTGAAGACATGTGACTGATGCTAATCGTTGTCTCTAAATTGCTTGTAGTGAATGCATGCCAGAATATGGCTTGGTGTCCCATCCAGGGTGTACCCTATGCTTCCTGGGATAGTCTCCAAGATCTTCTCTAACCCTGACTATGATTGGGGGTTAGAAGATGGATGACTGTTCAGTTGCCATCTCTTTGTGTCTGGATCAATCAATTTTTAAAACTTGTATAAACTGATACTCTCTCAACAAACCAATTGTGGCTGTCACAGGCTTCTCCTTGTTGTAAAAATGTCCCCTGAATCGTTCAGATGATATCACTTTGTCGCATTATGCAAATATTGTTGCAGTGCCTTGAAATGACCTGGGCATCAGCATCTGTTGTTGTTCTGGCAGCTTTGTTTTGATTTGTTTTCATCTTAGTGCTGCAGTCTTTTGCATGATGACTCCTAAGTGTGTTCTTAGAAAATTAAGATCATTGGATTCTTACTGTTCCCACAGTTGACTATGGTTCTATGTTGTACTATGAACTTTGGGTGTTCAGGAGAAATGCTTGACCTCTGGAACCAATTAAAAGATATGAAATGGAAACTAGAGAGGGCATTTCCTGGAGAAAATTGTGATCGCTGGTTGCACTAGCTAAGAAATGACGGAAGGATGAATGAAAGAATAGAAAGGTGAGGGATGAGTGCCATCAGTATGAAAGTAGTCAAGTGCTGTACCTTTGCGGTAGAATACATATACCAAGTTTCATAACTCTAGCTTAAAAGATGAAGGAGCAGTAAAATCAATGGGTTCTAATGAGAGGATGGAGCGATGAATGAAAGAATAGAAAGGAGGAGAGCCATCAGTATGAAAGTAGCCAAGTGCTGTACCTTTGCTGTAGAATTCATTTACCAAGTTCCGTGACTCTTAATATGTCTATAAGGTGCCTATAAGATTACTATAGTATGAGGATGGAGGGATGAAAGAGAAAGAAAGAAGATGTGATAGAGGTATAAAAAGAGGTGGAGGGCTTTGTAGTATTGTCCAGGACATGTGTAGTAAATCTGGAGGTATTATTTAGAAAATTGACTGTATGGGAGCAGTGTGAAAATTTTCCCATTCAAAGTCTATTGAAAAAAAGGATGGAAAGAGGGATAAAAAAAAAAAGAGCGATGGGAGTGGAATATCAAAAACAAAAATATAAGCGCCCTTCTCCTCAATGGGCCAACCATTTTACAGCTGGAATGAAATTTCTAGCGCAAAAACTGTAGGAGTTAGGTGCCAAAAAAGTGTGAAGAATAAGAAGAAAAAAAATAAGAAAATGTGACAGAACATATTGCGATTGCTGGTTACAGCAATCACATAAATAATGGGCAATGAATTCTCCTTACAGCCATTTTCCCCTAACTGGCAGTTTTTGTGAAATGAACTTCTAAAATGAGTGATCCCTGTACTTACTTTCTATATATTAATATATATTTACCTGAAATCAATCCAATGAAAAAGGGGGAGAATAAATCATTAAGCTCAGCATTAAGCTCACACACCTCGGAATCTCCACTGAACACACTGAAATGACCAACTGACACTGCTGGGTCAATTATGGGAGGATTTTAGCAAGCGAAAAGTTGGGGTTAATGTTTGGCTCTGCAGGTTAAAAACAGTATCTGCGTCCCTAACCAGCAAAAAGTCTCCATATCACTGTTGGAACCTTCAGCAAAGCCCTTAATCCAAAACTAGGTACCAGGGGTTCCAGATAAATGGCTATCCCCAACCTTGCGCTTCTGTATTTGTGTGTGTTTGTCACATGGAAAGTGTAAGGCTGTGGACACACTGGCCCTGTTGCCCCCCCAGGGGTCGGAGATAGTCAGGTCGGCTCCAGGGTGGCTATATTCACACAAACACATCTGCCGAGCCTCCATCTCATGGAGGGGCAAACGACCTACACATTGACACCCTGCTGGAGACACCTCCTGCCCCTCACTTCCCATACTCAGGAAAAAGGAGATGACCCACATGACGGACCCCAACAGAGTACCATCCTGCTCTTCCTTCCCCTAACTCAGGACACACAAAACTCATACGGAATGCTTGTACATTAACTGTAAAAGAAACCTATGTGTATACTCATGTTTGGTCTTGTTTGAATAGTCTCAGTGCAACTGGTACAATGATGTCAGTTCAAAAACAGTATGTTGTATCACTTTTGTACAATTTGTATCATAACATTGTATCACCAAGTCAGAAGGGGCTACCAAACTCAGGACCTGAATACATTCGTCCTACAGTCATCTAGTCAGTGATTGGATCGTTCAAATTCAATTCATTTCAATTTTATTTATATAGCATTTTTAACGCGGAGCACGGTCACAAAGCGCTTTACATAGTCCCGGGCCCACAGTCCCCAGAGAGTAAGCCAAAGGCAACAGTGGCA
>JAACJT020000007.1:2187844-2209935 GCA_009936485.2 Gymnarchus niloticus
ACTGTGGGCCCGGGACTATGTAAAGCGCTTTGTGACCGTGCTCCGTGTTAAAAGCGCTATATAAATAAAATTGAATTCAATTCAATTCAATTGACGTTGAGTGTATGAAAGTTTTCGCAACTCTTCAATGCTGAATTATTTCAGTTGTGTGATGTTTGAGGGGTTTCTTGCATGCACAGCATCTTAATAAGATTACGATCCAAGTTTTGACTTGGCCATTTCAGAACTCTCCATTTCTTCCTTTTGAACCATTCCTTGGTGGATTTACTGGAATATTTTGGGTCAGTGTCATGTTTCATGGTCCACCTCCACTTCAGCTTCAATTTTTGGACAGACTGCCTCACATTTTCGTCAAGCACCCTCTGATACAATGACGAATTCATAATGGATTCTATGATAGTGAACTAACCAGGCCCTGCTGCAGCAAAGCAGCCCAAAAACCAAGACATTTCCATCCCATGCTTCACAGCTGGTACGAGGTACTTTTGCTCAAATGCTGTCTTTGGGTTACTCCAAACACGTCCACTGTTACTGTGCCTAAATAATTAAATTTTAGATTCAGCTGTCCAAAGTACATTGTTCCAGAAGTCCTGGTCTTTGTCTATGTGTTCTCTAGCAAACTCCAGTCTTGCTCTGATGTTTTTTTGACAGCAAGGGTTTCCTCCTTGCACAGCTCCCATGAAGATCAAACTGCAATCTGCAATTTGCAATCTCTTTCTGATGGTAGATGCATGTACTGTGGCAAGAGATTTCTGTTGGTCCCGTGATGACATTTTAGGATTATTGGAGACTTTTTTAAGCATCTTGCGGTCTGATTTTGGGCTGAACTTGCTAGGACAGCCTGATCTGGCCAAGATGACTGTTTTTTTAAATGTTCTCCACTTGTAAATTATTTACCGGACAGTGGAATGGCTGATTTCAAATTCTTTTGAGATCTTTTTATATCCCTTCCTAGATTCATATGCATCTATAATCTTCTTTCTGAAGGCCTCAGTGAGCTCTTTGGATCTCACCATGATGATACCACTCACTTCAACAATCAAGAGCAAACCAAACTAAATGTCTGAGGTTTAAATAAGACAGCCTCTTCCAAAATGCTCTGTAGTGATGTTCTAATCAGTTGCACCTGATGTGGTGCACTGGAATGTAATTTTAGGTATTTTAAGGAGTAATAAATGTGGGGGTGTCCTAACTTTTTCCTCACAAGAAATTGCTTTTTGATTAATTACATTTTCATATACGATTTTTAAAAGACATTTCTTCAGTTTTATTCGTTTAGTTATATTACCTTAATCTTTCAATATTGTTGAAATGAAGATCAAATGTCCATATGTTTAACTATGTTAAAAAAGACAGGTTTTTATGGGGCGTTCTAATTTTTTCACATGACTGTAGCGTTCTTAGTTCACAGATGTAGTAAATATTATAGAAGCAAAAATAAAACAAAAGAAGAGTAAACTTGACTGGTTTGGTGTAAACATGCTAGAGAGGGCACACATTGATACAGTTGTCAGATTTTGTGCAAATGTACGAAGAGGAAGCCAAAACTCCCTTTTGGTGAGAATCCTTGAATCAGTCCTCACAGGTAACTCTTAATGTAATCTGACAGGACTCGCTATGTACATCCTAATTTTTGCTTGCATTTTATTGCAATAGGCATTTATAAAAAATGCATCTAGTACAGGTACATATTGGTGTTTGCAGAGAGAAAGCACAAATATGCCATGTGTTTGAAAACATTGTGATATTCTGGGACACCTGGGGTCTGTTCCAGAAAGCATGATTTCCATCTTAGACTGATTTGTAAAAATGAGATTCAGGGAATCCCAGATTTGTCTGTTCCAGAGACATACATAGATAACATCAAATGCAGATCGATCACCAAGACAGTTCATGCTCTGAAGCTGACCTACAAAAATAAGGTTTAGTTCAAGCTATTCCAGAACTTACCCCACCCACACCATCCTCAGGTTATTTAAATGGCAGAGAATCCCACCGATAAAAAGTTGGTTTAAAGTAGATATTCAACATTTGCCAGATGTTCAGAATTTTTAAAATTAAATACTGCTTCAACCAAATAACTAGAATAGTAAAACCAAGTGCAAAATGGATAACTAGGTTGCAGAAATGACACAACCTATAGCACTGAAGCATTTACGGCTATATTTTCCTGTCAGGCACTTAAGCTTTTTTAACTCATTTTTTTTTTTACACTCCCCGCCACTATGTATATTCTCCCATCAGGTGAAGTGTAACAATCCAGCACATGATTTCAGAATAAAAGCAGGTTAGCAAGAGAGACAGTATGAACTCAAACACTAACATAAAGGGTGCAATATCCGGAGGATACAGCATGTATCATGCAATGAATGCATTGGAACAGGATGATGGGAAAATAATGGCGAGAGAGTAAAGATGTTATGCAATACGGCTGTGGTATATGTGTAGTTCTTTCAGTTCACTAGACACTACGAGTGACAGCAATTAGTGACATTACAAAGGGGAACACTAATGGCGATTTAAGCTGAAAATATAACGTGGAACATGGACTTTCCATTGATAATGTAAATCAAATCAAAAATCCACATAAAGTAACCCCTTGTGGTGTAGCTTTAAGAAGGACACAACAGGTGTGACTTGAAAACTCGTTGAATACTGTATTTTATGGAAATGTCTGAATAAACAGCCACGTAAATGATGACATTAGCCCAGTAAACATGCCAATAGAATGATCAGAAAAACACACGTATCATTTATTAAAAAACATTGTAATGTGGAAATTGTTTATTAATATATTGCTGAGAAAAAAAATTGCAATGAAATTAACATATAACCTATGTCAGTGGTGGGGGAGTGATTTTGATGTGAAAAAAATGACAAAAATAAAATAATTGAAACCAAATTATAATGACAAAACTGAAAAGTATCACAGAGTCACACAAAGTTTTCAATGGTATGCGGATGGTCTGTGTGTGACGAAGTACGAGCTTTTTATGACATTCGGAATGGAAATGCAAACACTTGTCATTCTAAAATTTCTCTAAAGCTCGACTTATTTTCTGCCAAATAACAACACATCATTGCAAACTAGTACTATTACATTTCAATACATGAAAAACTAGGACATCGCACCAAGCTTATTCTTAGAGTTGCCACCCATTCCTTGTAATATGGGATCGTCCTGTTTTAAAGAAATTCGGGACACAGTTTGTCTCATCTATACCTGTGCATTATTTCATACATACACAGAGAATGTCAAGTCTCAGTGTTTATCCAAGAGACTTGTGGTTTTCAGCACTACCCACTACCACACAGGCATGAGATTTACACACTCGTGATGTCTCATGGTTTTCGATACATTTGCTCGCACCTCCACCGAATTTTGCATCACTGTCCACACTGGTAGCAGGGGAAACCCCTCCACCCTCCCGCTTGCAACTTTTTGAGTCTTGCTGTTTTATACTGGTTTACAATTGTTCAGTTGAGTGTGGTGAGGAGTGCAGCATGAACATGATTGATGAGTTCTGCATTTGGACCTTTTAATGCATTATAATTAAAATAGTTTATGCTGTCCCAAATTAAATAACTTGATTAGCGCAATGACCTTTTAACAAGTGAATTGAAAGTTTTGCTTGTGTAAACACCTAATTCGACACACTCGCTTGAGTGTGAAGGACTTACTTGAAGGAAAAAGTGCAATACCATGTTTTGCTACTCAGTATCGCTTAACTAAATACAGGGTCTCCGAAAGAGTAAATCTAAGACGATAAGTCCACTTAAGTCAAGAAAGAATACATGTAAAACATGCTCATATTTTGACCGCGCTCCACCCATATTTTGATCTCACCCCAGGGCACATAGGTACCCACTTAAGTCAATTGGAAGCATATGTTTAAGTCAAAAAAGTGCTTAGCTAAGTCCACAGAGAAATACATTGTGAACCTACACAGTTCCCACTCAGCTTACCTGGATTAAGATAGCTAATTGGAAATCATTGTTTTGGAACTCACAAATCCTGAAGTCAGGCTTTCAGTTTACTCAAGTCAGAAATCGTATTTGACTGTAGGATTCCATCGACTTTCGGGAAGGGACCCCTGTTCCTCATGATTACTACATGTACTCATCATGGTGTCAGTTTAAATTTTTAGACTGAGGCTTAACAATAGAAGGACATAGATATGTCAAATGATTGTGGGAATTTATTTGTGTGTCATTTCATCACGTGCTTTTTTCTTTTAGGTCTTGATCTGTCTACATCTGCAGACGTGATCAGTAAGTAGTGAGAAGCAATAATGAAACTGCTGAGGAAAGCTGTGCCAGGTAGGATCAGGGACTTGGGATAGTAATCAAAGGGATATTTTTGGTAGATTGTTTTTGCCTGTGTGTGTGTGTGTGTGTATGTGTGTGTTGGCAGGATTCTTGCCATCCAACACTGGCTTTGTTTTCTTAATTTTTTTCCTTCATCCTCATGTGGTTCTTGCTCTGTACTTGTTTTACTGCACTATAGCTAGGGCAACTTGGCATGGGAGCTAAGGCATGTGCAGTTGGCCTGAGGGTGGTAAGCATTGTAAAACTGCTTATTTTGATGTGATCATTTACTAGGGGTGGACACCAGATTGGTATGTGCATTTAAGGGTGCTGTACACTACCGTTCAAAAGTTTCGGGTCACTTAGTAATTTCCTTGTTTTCCATGACAACATACATTAAATGAGTCTGAATGGGAAATACAGCAAAATGAAAATTTTCATTGACAATGTTTAAAATAATGAAGTTTAATTGAAATAATTGTGTCTTTCAAACTTTACTTTCATCAAAGAATCCTTCATTTGCAGCAATTATAGCTTTGTAAACCTTGCTAACATAATTGCAAAAGGGTTTTCTAATAATCAGTTAACCGTATAAAATGATAAACTTGTATTTGCAAAGACAACGTTCAGCTGGAACACAGGACTAATTGTTGCTGATAATGGGCCTCTGTACACCTATGTAGATATTTCATTAAAAAATAGCCATTTCCAGCTATGATAGTCATTTACAACATTAACAATGTCTACACTGTATTTCTGATCAATTTGATGTTATTTTAATAGACCAAAACTTGCTTTTTTTCAAAAGCAAGGACATTTCTAAATTACCACAATATTTTGAATAGTAGTATATATTTAGTATTGAAGTGTGGCGATCTCTGTATATCCCTGTATCTGTGCCTGCCTAATTAGTCCTACAGCCCTATTGATTCTTGTTATTAAAGAATGAAAGGTTATGAAGGCTTTATTATAAAGAATTCTACATGTGCAGTTGCCTGTGCAAATGTTATGCACTATTGGAAGAGTAAATTATGGGTGGAATTAAAATCATTCCCGAATGAAGGAGTTTGGTTTCAGATTTGGGTGGATATTGACTGGACATACACCTGACAATTTTTTGTCAGGTTAATATTGCCCAGGTAAAATGATGGTGGGGTAGGAACTCATCATACATAAATTAGTAAGAATAAGCACATCTTGGCAGTAATGACTGAGCCATCAAACAAGAGGCTCCAGCAAATCAAGTTTGGAAATACATTAACAGAATTACACCTGTACTGGCATTTCATTTGTAGGACTGTAATATTGTAGCATCCTTTACCAAATCCAATCATACTCTTGTGTCGTTGCTTTTTGCACCACCCAATCCTTTGGAAGAGAAATTTTTAAATAAATTTTTTTTTAACCATACATGTCACCTTATTATCTTGTTAAAGTATGGATGTGGATGTTGTCACGACGGCAATGCAAGAATGAATAATGTTACATAGCTATCAGAATGTTAGAAACAAAATTTTTGCAAAAAAGTAAAGCTGGTTCACACCAACAGGCATTTTTAGTCTCTCTTATTTGTGTAATCATACAACAGCTGGAAGGAGAATAAATCAGTCTTTTTTATTACTTTGACATGGGATATCCACTCACAACCTAAAAATATTTGATATGCCACAAGGGCTGGTGAGCCTTTTTGTCTAGTGAGTCATGAAAGGCATGGATCAAAGATTTGGCTTCGGTGTGGGTAATCTTACAATACGCTGGAGACATACGTGACTGTTACTGCTAAACGTGTAGCATGTTTAGCAGCAGGAATTTCTAGGTTGGAAATGTGTTCTTTTCAACTGCCAACAGCCTTGCTTCTCAATCTGTAAGGGTCACCACGTGAAAACTAATACAGGGTTTTCTCAGCTTGGCAGAGGCATCTTGCTTGTGCTCGATTGAATGCACAAGGTGGTTTGGTACGTAGTTCAGGCTGCCAATCTTAGGTACTTAACACCATATAATTTTAGTATGGTAAATATACATTTTTAGTCTGAATGATATATGGTGCTCATCCTCCAAATTCTCCTTCTCCTCCTCCTCCGTTTGTACCAAGCTCACCTCCAAAAAACAGTTGGGTGCTGTGGGGCACAGGTAACTTTCTACTAAAGCAATTTTTTTAAACCATTCCAAATGTTACATTAAATATCATTTGGTGGAAGATGCTGGTCAATTTCTGAATTGCATCTCAAATATTTGGATCAAACGTGATCTCCTTCCAGGTGTAGCATGCGTAAAGATAAACATAATTAGACCAACTATAAATAGAACATACTCATACCAATAAATATTAATACCAATTGACTTGTACCCCCTATCAGTCTAGTGTCATAGTACATACATGGTATAACTATCAACAAAGAATCAAATATGTTTGAATGTAGAAGTTAGTAGCAACATCCAATGCACCCTGTGAAATGTGCTCTATCAAAGTGGCACAATCATCAGTCTTTGCACAGATACTTGCCATACAATTCCAATAGTCAGTACAACAGCCTCACCAACAAGCAATGCATGCCAACATAACCACGCTATGCACAGAAACTTGTCAAAACATTTCAACAGTCAGTATTACCACCTCACCTACAAGCAATGCATGCCCTTGTCGTTCCTCGTCTCTCTTTTATTCCAAATTCTCTCTGTAGCGATCTCTGGCCTTTTCTTTGTTCTGTTCCGAACTACAATCAAGTAGATTCTGTAATTTATTTTTGCTGTATCTCTTAAAGCCTTTCTTCATTTCTGCTGACGTGAAGGCATGTTCCTACAAGAACACAACCTCACCAACGCAACAATGAAAAATAATGACAAACACGTGCCACATCTTGATTTTTAATACACCACATGTCTGGTACTTTTAGAAACAATTGTGCGTCTTTGATGACACAATTGTGTGGATGCCCACGCATGGCATATTCCCTTTTATATTGAAGCCGAAATCCATTGTTGCATCCAATTGTGATACAAAGATCCAACTACAGCTCAAGTGCTACACTTTGGCTCTTGTTTTATGTTTATATGATATTCCTATCTGGAGATATGCCTGATGAAATATAGAAGAAGAAGGAGGAGGAGAAAAAAAATGGAGGATATTAATGAGTGCATGTGTCGTTCTGAAAAAATGGCTCAGTATGACTGAGCGGTATTTTTGCTGTATATTTGCCTTGTCTTTGCTGGAATACATAGCAATTTTCAAATGGATCTGACGCTTCATTAGCATTTTCAAGCGCTTGATAGAAAACTACACCTACAAAGCCAGTCCTACATAGGACCTGCTACTGTGGGTCCTGACATGAAGAGCATGCTTGAGGGGAAAAGAGTTTTATTATAATAACTTAACCAAGGTCACCTTTTTGAAATGTACATACACTCTTCTGGCAAAACAGTTAAAGGCCAGTTTGGTCTTGGCTTTGCTCCCATGACCACTGTGCTGGTAACTATTAATGATACAGCACTAAAGCTGTATTCCTCTCATGGCCCATTGGCCTTGTAGCAGTGGGATGTAGATTTTGAATTTGCCCAATCAGCCACCTCATGACCTCAGACTGCTATGGATTTACCACAAAATTACTCCAATGTAATTTATGTATTGGTCAAGATGGAGTCATGCATACAAAGACAAATAATCACAGTATAAACTACAAAAGTTTTGCGTTGCAAATTGTTCAGACATTTGGAATCATTAAAAAATATTTTTATAAAAAAAAGATAATTTTTTTCAGTTCCTAGCTAAAATGGCAAAAAATAAACACATTAGTGTGTTCTTGTTTTGAGAGATCATGGTAATTATGTATGTCAAAACAGAAAAAAATTAAGATTTCACACAATGGTGTGCATTACTGTCTTGAAATTATAAATAAAAACTGGATCTAACCAGGACAGAAAGAGACATGGAAGGCCCAGATGCACAGCTGTGTATTAAGACAAGTGTATCGGAGACTCTAGTTTGAAAAACATATATCTCACAGGTCTCCATTGAACAGTACGTGCCAACCATCAGTGTCACTCGCAACAGTGAAGAGATGACTATGGGGTGATGGCTTTACAGCCAGAGTTTCAATGAAAAAGCCATACATGGAACTGGCAAACAAAAAAAAGGTTCAAATTGGCTAATGGAGACAAGGATTGAACAGCAGACACTTGGAAGTGAGTATTTTGGATGGATTAACCAAATTTTTTTATGTTTGGATCAAACAGATGAACTTTAAGAGATGAAAGTTAAATAAGACAATGTTGTACTATCTATCAGATATGATTTAATGGTATGGGGCTGCTTTAGTGTTGGTAAGGAACAGAGAACCAACAGGTTTACGATATTGTATGGCATGCTATGCCTTGTGGACAAATCCGGATCAGTGCCAATTTCATTATGCAGCAGGACAATGATCTGAAACACACCTCTATGTTATGTAAAAACTATCTGAGGAAGATGCAGTCAGTGGGAGTGCTATCTCCGATGGACTGGTTAGCACAGGCACCTAATCTAAATCCCATCGCGTAGGAACAGCTTGGTTGCAAGGTACATAAGATGTGCCTACAAGCCAATTTCTCCTTTGGGAAGTGCTACAGGAAGTGTGGGGTGAATCTTCATCTGAATTTCCTGAAAATCTCACTACTAGAATGCCTAAGGTCTGCAGAACTGTCACTGCTGGACATGAAGATTCTTTAATGAACAGAAAGTTTGAATAAGTTTTATTTGAAGTGAAATTGGTTAATTGTAACATTATTAATCTTTTAAATGTATTTTTGATCAGTTTTATTATCTTGTTGGATAATATGTCCAGCTCCTTTGAAATATAGAAGACATTCTCTATAATTTTAAACTTTTGAATGGTAGTGTTTATGTATTTTTACCAGTACAATGTTTCACAGTGGTACCTCTACCTCTTTAACTTCAACATTCCTATGGTTAAATACACCCCCACACCATTTACAGTACCCACCAACACACTCTGATTATTTAACATGTTTATTCTGCCTTATTTCAATGAAAATTAATTTTTAATTTAGCGAGTAAAGGTATGACGTGTACTCGACTGAAATAAGTAAGAATCACATATTCGTGGCAGTCTGTATATATATAGTTTATTATTAATTTATTATTTAGCAGTTGCTCAATCACTGCCACATACTACTGAAATACACAGTGAAGATAAGGATGAAATAATTCACTCTACATGTATGTCTGTACCACTGTTGCCTCCTGTCTCCAGTGTTTGGTGTTCAGATCCCGCTGTGCATGTCTGGAGTTTGTACATTCTCCACACATTGGTTGGGTTTCCTCCCGCTAGCCAAAGAAGTGCTGTGAGGCTATTTGGTGACTTTAAATTGCCCATAGTGTATGTGTGACCCTGGTTAGTATAAGTGATGGGAAAAGGGATGAAAATAATAAAAATAAATGGCCATGGCTCCATGTGAGGCTGTTTTACTGTCTTTTTTTGCAGTTTGTTCTTCCTTTTCTGCTCCATTTCCGTACCACAATTGTGGTTTTGAGTCATCATATGTAAATTATGGTTTTGATGAGACACCAGTGTTGGTATTTTTTTTTTTTGCAAAACACAAAACTGCAAATATTGAAAAGGAATTGATGCTCTGAGAATGTACAAAATTAGTGCTCTTGAGTTTGTTATTATATAGCCGAACTGTCATGACAACATATGGAAGCCTAAATTTTGTACCCCAGTGAAGGCAACTGGCTTAAGTCAGAATGCAAAGGGCTAGTTTTGAGTAGCCAGCTATTGAGCATGACCTTGAAAATAAGGTTATTGGGAATGAGTGTGGCATGAAGGGGTTGTATGCATGGCCTCAAAGCTGCAGGGTATATAGCCCTCACTAACTATAAGATGTACTGCTTCCTTCACAGATAAAGGACTGCTGCAATGAGGGGCAATATAAGATGTCAGCCAGGAAAACACAGCTAAGGGGTTTTCCAGGGAGGGAATAGGTGATATGATTAATTATAAAAAACATTATCATTTTAACGAGTATCTGCGGGCACTACATATCACTGCTTGCAGGGGTATATGAATAAGTGACTAATGTTTCAGCATTTCTACATTCATGCATCCTCTGCAAGAACACTGCTGGCCATTTTCATTATCCATCTGCATTGTTCACGTATCCTAGGATGCTTTGTCAATCTGGCCACATCCACTGTATGTAAACTCTGAGGATTGATACTGAAGTTTGAACTTGTTCCGCTGCACAAAACATGAGGAACTCACACACCCCAATGCACGTAGTCACACTTCGACCTACCCTGAACGGAAAAATACGAGTGTCAAATTTTCCCCTATCAGGAGGCTTTCTGATTTAAGATAATCCAATAAAGGTTTAACATGAGGCTAAAATGTCTGGTGACTCATAGGTCAGTTGTCGGTGGGAGGTGAGAACATTAGAGCCTAAAGCCTTTGGGGCTTTAATGGGAGCAGAGCTGCTTTCCAGTGGCTAACATTGCAAGTTATTACTTCCTCTAATATTATAGCTCAGAGCCATTTTTGTCAGTTCACAGCACTTTTGTTCACTCATTACATTGACGCTCCACCAAATGAAGACATGAGACATACATCCTCCTTTCATAAGATAAGTTTAGTTTTTTTGACTTTTGACAAGGTAACTGGAGGCGGGAATCAAGCCTCTCACAGCCTCTTCCTTCTTTATCCAATACCCCACTTCCTGTTATGAGAAGTTGAAACCAGCTAATAAAATGTTGCAGAAGTAGCCAATCCTCTGAGGAAGTTAAAGTTCAAGCATGTCAAAAAAACAATACATGTGTATAGACCGCAAGTGATCTTATGGATCAGCAGAGTGGACAAAGTGCTAAGGAATATAGCCATGCTTTTATCAGCTCTAGATTGGACTATTGAAATGCCGTTTTCTGGATGTAACTCAGGATTGTTACATTGACTCCAGCTACACTTGTCCTTTTATATCTATTGTTCTACTTGGACTCATTAATTTGTCCTGCCTGGTGCGGGCCTGAGGAGGACAGGCTTCTCCTTTGAGTCTGGCTCCTCCCAAGGTTTCTTCCTCCTGAGGGAGTTTTTCCTTGCCACTGTCCCCTCTGGCTTACTCTCTGGGGACTGTGGGCCCGGGACTATGTAAAGCCCTTTGTGACCGTGCTCCGTGTTAAAAGCACTATATAAATAAAATGGAGTTGAATTGAATTGCTTTCCTGACCAGTGATGGCAGCTCATTTCTGCATTACTGTAGGAGTTTTCAACAATCAGAAATTCTAGGAGTCATAATGATGTTAAGAGCATCAGTATACAGTAAGTGGCAACAGGAGAAACTGTCAACTGCGCAGTTCTGCTGTTGCTAAAGAGTACCTGCTAAAATCGCTAACATGTCAAAATAAAATATAGGCTCATGTTCAGAGAGCCTACTTCTTCCTGACGTTTAATGATATTTAAATCTTATTAACGTTTCTTCTTGCTGTAAAAGCAAAAAGGAGATTTTTTTTTTTTTTTTGGGGGGGGGGGTCTGTGCTAAAGTACATTAAAATCATATACTGCTGGTCACAGAGCAATTAAAGGAATCAGAAAATTATTGCCTTTCTTTAACAATTAGGATTTAGGTTAATACAAAAAGACACTTTAAAACGAAACATTTCAAATTGAGATTAAAGGAAAAATATAAAATCTCAAACTCTCATGCCATTGCACACATGCTTTGGTTGTACTGTAGCAGTTATCAAACCATCTGTGGTCATATCTATTAAGGCAAGAGCTGAGTACAGTTTTCTGGCTAATAATATAGAAGCCCATAATTTTTGGGTGATATATTTCTCAGGCTCTGATAAAATCTGCCTAAGGTGTGTTCACTTACCAGGAAGCCACCTTGCTTTTCCTATAGTGTAAATAAGTGAGGATTTATGGGTAGGAAAGTATGCTAGTTACCATGAAAACAAGCCTTCCACTCCAGGCCTCGTGACATACGTGACAATTCCTAAACATTCCAAAATCAGTCATCAAACTACAGTTTACTGGCCTTCTCATTAGTGTGCTATAAACACCATCAAAGACCTGCATTTCATCTTGTTCCAGCACCATGCAGTGTTCACACATGTGCCCTTTTATTAAAGGTATTGGCAAAATTAGTCTTCTACACACTGTTTAAAAAAAAGTGAATGCATGTGTGAGAAAGGGACCCAGTGAGAACAGTAGCAGCCAGAAGATGGTACACATTAAGCTTGTTTCCCTTAATAAGGAAATTTTACATCTATCATGAAAGAGGATGTTACTTACTCTTCTCATATTTCTATGATCTTGTCCTAGTCAAAAAGGGTCTTTTTTAAAAGACCCTGGAAACAACTACACTTTCCTATTGATACTGAGAACTTTTTTTATGACCTGACACAGTTAATTTAAGTGTAGACCAGGCTTGGAGTCAGAAGAATTTTAGAAGAATTGTGCTAAAATAAAATAGCATCATATAGCTGACAGGTTAACTCCAGTCACCACTGGATGCACTGGTTTTACTGCATCTGGCAGTTGTTAGATTCCAAGAAAAAGGAGGCACGTCTCACCAGGTCATGTCTTTATACTGGTTTATAGTGTATTGGAAAACTCTAACAAAACAGCTGCAGAGGGTTTAGGGAAACACACTGAGCCTTTTCTTTAATTACTATCACAGCATGGAGCTCTCCTTAAAGAGATCCCTTCCACCAAGCGAAATTTTAAAAAGCATGGGCCATACGGCCAATGGCAGCATGACGCACTGGTGTCAGAAACTTTGGGTACAATTCTTGGATGTTACGTGACATGCTCTAAGGTGGCACGCTGGCTTACTCGGTAGCATCATTGCCTCATACTTTCAGGATTGGGGGTTTGACTCTCACCTCTGCTCTGAGTGCATTTTCTTCCTGTGATATGTGGGTTTCTTGAGGGTACTCTGATTTCCTCCCATAAATCAAAGGTGTGCTAATAAGCTAAGTGGTGTTGGTGAAGTGCTCATTGTGTATGAGTTTCTGTGTGTGGGTGTGTCAGTCTTTGTCCCCCTGTGGGCTGAACCAATATTCCATCCAGGATGTTCCCCAGCCTTGCACCCTACTCTACCTAGGATAGGCTCCAAGCCCCCCCATGACCCCGCATCCAAGATGAATACGTGGATGTTGGAGTAACTAACACCAGGTGGAATGTATTATATGCAGTGTATTAAAGCTAAGTTTTTAAGATTCCATACTGCTATTATGAAAGCAGCGAGTGTGGAAGGTTCTGAAAGGGACAAGTTTTAATGTCCCACTTACTCTTGTTGGCTTAGTGCCACTTCAGATTCTCCAGACTGATTATAATGCATAGGAGATCTGAAGCCAGGGAGAATGTTGCTGATGTTGGCCTGACTGAGATTATATAGTGTACTGGTCTGGCAATCTGGTGTTGTTATGATCCCTGTATGAGCGAGCCATATACAGCTTTGTAACATGCAACTACTATCATTCTGTATCAATTTTCAAAGATGCACATCGATGGAAAATAATGGGGAGAACTATCAAATTTTTGTGAAATTAAGATAGTCAGAAAAAATGTGGAAATCTGGAATTGGTCACTTAGACTTGATTCATTCTGTAATTACTGGTCAGCATTTAATTTTACATTAATTATCATTGATTCTGATCGAAGCATGTCCAAAATTAGACAGAAATTTACTGGTGGATTAACACAAGATGGGACTTGCCAGCTATATGATTTGTATGTGGCAGTGGCTGTAAAAAGACCACATTGAGCAGGTTAGTCCTGCTGCAGAAAGCAAACATACAGAGTGACGTGATGCATTCTAATAAGCAACATCCCAGTCACACTTGAAGTGTGTCCAGATGTGAAAAATGATTTGCCTCAAACTTATATTTCATTTATACTGAGAACATACGTCAATAGGGGACAAACAGAATAAATTTAGAATTCAGAAATGCCATGTTCTTTTATCTGATAACAATACAAACAATACCAGGATTGCATTTCTGATGAAATATAATTAAAGAATAACTAGCATTTTTTCTAACTTTTCTTTTATTGAGAGGAAAATTAATCATCTATTTAGACTTTACCTTTGCACCACAGAGGTCCCCAGAGTTTATGTATTCAGTAGATGAGTCATCATCGTTTAAGAACTGAATCGGCAGCAGTGTTCTTGCTTTATTAAATGAAGCTGCACGCTTACTATTGGCATTTTATATCATGTCATATTTTTCAGTTTGAATGCTCCAGAATAGTGTTATCACAAGACATTTTAATGTTTGAACTCCTGTTTACAGAAAAACAAATTAACATTCACCAATAAATTATTCTCTCTTGGGACATGATGTAGCATGTTGAATGGAAGATGCTACTCAAAAGCAAAGTGAACATTAAAACACAAAGGTCACTGTTGAAAACCAGTCTTGTTCTTGAGGTCACAGGAACCTCAATTCCAAAATACACTTAGAGAAGGTGTAGTTTCTTCATAACCAGTGTGAATCTTCTCCAGAGTGTACACATGCATTAGATATACTTGGACAGATCATGGTAGGTCCTAAGGGACAAGCTTACAATACGATCTGTAGCTACCAAGGGCTTGAGCAACCTTGAACAGCTTGGGTTGTGAACATAACAATGGACATAACAATGCTATCAGGTGAGAGATCAGGTCTGCTCATTATGGCAAGCTGGAAAAATCATGTAACATAAAAGCAATTCATTTTTAAAAATTGAGGAATCAGTATAACACAGCTTCTCACAAAATTCAGCATAGCTGCGTGTCATCAAATTAGGGAACAAAAAATTTATTTAAAATAATTTAAACACAGACTAAGTAATATAGATAGAATTTCAAAAATGGTTTCTCATCTCCAGGAAGGGGGGAAAAAATTTCAGTGTACATTATATTGTCATACTTTGATAAGTAAGCACCCACAAGGTGAGAAACAGCCAATTAAACTGACAAATGCCGACCTTTGTATGGTAAATGGCATAACCAGAATACTCTGTACTGCACAATTAAAACCTTTTCATTTACGTAGCTATATGCAGTTGTATAGGGAAGCTGTCCCCTGGCCCGACATCAGAATCCAAGTGGACAGCCGAAGGTATAATTGCGTGTTGGTCCTTCTGTGCGCGTCTGGAAAATGCATAAAACCTTAGTTAAACTGAATATAAGATAACTGTATTTTAATCTGACTCCATATAATTTGCTGATTGATTAATAATGCTGTGGCCTTGATCTCTAATAAATTTAGGTTGGTTCTGATAATATCAAGACTTGCCTTACTTTCAGTTGTCACACAATCTATGTATCAGCCTACAGGATTGCCCAGTTCAGGGAGTGATTGTAGTGTATCCAGGTAGTTTACACAGGCTTCAGTATGCGTAACTATACTGGCCCGAGGGCTACTGCGGTTTGTCTTACCCGTTCAACTCAGAGGTTGGTTCCCATTGGCAGCATGTTTGACTACGTTAATGACACATATGACAAATTTTGCCAACTCAGAGGCTGGTGGGAATTGTCAGCGTGTTTGACTGATACAGCTCAGGGACCACCTAGGTGCAGTTTGTCTGGTAGATCTTCAACTCAGAGGCTGTGCGCCGGTTACGTCTATGCAATACAGTGTAGCTACTCAGAGCCAGTTTAACCATCTAATCCTGGTCAGGGATTGCAAGAACACCACCACGAAGAACTCAGCAAAGCTAACAATTTCAGACAGACGGGAATTACACAGAACACAATTTATTTGCTGGGTAGGCATATCATATTAGATTAATTCCAATTAGACTGAAGACAGATTAAACTATGTGGCCACACAATTATCTAATATAAAAAGAACATACAAGTTATCAGAAACGATATAACAACACAAAAGACAAAAATGTACATACCCAGCAGAAAACACATACAGTAAAGGCGAAAAGGGATCTGGCTGCATATTAAGACACAGAGCTGTATGGGAGTCTTGATTACAGGGAAACCCCCGATCAGCTTATGGGCCCTTCCTTAAATTCCAGACCAAGCAATGTGTTGTCATTTGAATGTTCCAATCATTGGTCAGATGACCACAGGACAAATGGTATTCAGTTGGACAAATGGTATTCAAATTCTGAGTTTGGTGGCCCCTCTGACTTTAACAACAGGTATTTGTATGTCTTTGATATTCCTGGGGGCTGGGTCTTGTGATAAGGACAGGATTTCTCCTAAAGTTCTAAAATGATATGACATACTGTTTTTGGACGGAGACCATTGTATCAGTCACACTGAGACCATTCAAATGAGACCAAACATGAGTATACACATATCTTTCTTTTACAGTTAGTGTACAAGCATTCTGTAGGAGTTTTGTGTGTCCTGAGTTAGGGGAAGGGAGAGCAGGATGAGTTACCCTGTGGGGGTCCATCCTGTGGGTCATCTCCCTCTTCCTGAGTGTGGGAAGAAGGGGCAGGAGGTACCTTCAGCAGAGTGTCAATGTATTGGTCGTTTTCCCCCTCCATGAGGTGGGGGCCTGATGTGTGCATGTGAATTCAGCCACCCTGGAGCCAACTTGACTGTCTCCCCCCTGGGGGGCAACAGGGCCAGTGTGTCTACAGCCTTACACAGTATTTTACATTTTTAATTGTGGAGAAGGATGTGGCTACCATGATCTAAGTTCCAGTAGAGCTCTGCATGATTATAAGAGTACATGCTGTACATTATCATGTAATATGACATAACCACAGGAATGGAGTACAGAACCCCCACCCGTGCACCACATTCACACAAGCATTTACCATGAAACTGTGGACATGAAGCCTGGAGAAGTATTCATGAAGCTGAGCTATGATGCATCCACTCAGCAGAGAGAAGGTGCAGGTGCTCTCCATCATTGACTCCTAAATCTGCAAAATATAGTTTGGGCCAAATATAGAGCAATTCTGGCTGCCGAAAAGTTGCCAAAGGTATTCTGCTCAGAGAGTGTGTATGACAATCAGGTCTTCTGTTACCAGAAATAATTGATTGTATGCTTTGTCTTATTGTCCATGATCTAATAACGGTTAGGAAAACATACCTCTTTAAACTAAACAAAACGTTGGATTGTATCGCATTATCCATCCCACAAAACACAATGCTAAAAATGCATTGCAGGAGTAAAAGGTAAATCACCAAACATTTCTTCACTGTTTGTAAGTAGTAAATTGATAGTCCAGTCATACATATGATACATTACCTTACCAAGTTGAAACACAGGCACACTTAAAGAAATGTAGAGCTATGCATGTGTTCGTGAATCACGATTCTCGTTCCTTTCCTTTATCCTCTGTTTACTGTCTTTAGTATCGTACAGCCATTGAATCCATATCAGCTGCCATAATAATGAGTGATTTGCACGTAAATAAATCCTTTTAAATTACTTTAAGGGCCTGGTAAATCAAGCACATATTTTCTACAGTAACCTGTATAATGAAAGCTTACATACTCACGTCTGTACATAGAAAGCTGAGGGGCTATAATAAAAATATAAAAAATGGAGCAGTCATTATAAAAATAAAAACAAATGTAAAAGATATGTATAAGTCTTACAGCCTTTAAAAATCAATATCATAGGCTTAGCTTTCCTGCACTTTCACTTTAAACCATGTTATTTTCAGAATGAGCCGGAACCTTCCCAAAGACCATTGGCATGAGCTATTTTATTCAAGTTTTTTTCTGAATGAAAAGCTATAAATATTGGTACGATTTTTATGAATGGAACAATAAAACAACAGCTGACCTTCACCTCTCCTTTACTTTCTCTCTTGCCATCCCCCGCCCCCCTCCCCAAAACATACTTGAGTGAGCCCAGATCTGAAAATGACAGTCACCTCAGATCACCTCAGTCATACTAATTTTTGGGTCTGAGACATAAAATGTCAGTGTACATTAACACCTGATCCATTTAAACAAGGCAGAGAACATTTTGTGAGTATTAGTCACTGAGCCAAGGGAATGCAGATGTGAATTTCCAGCACTAGCTTCTGTCTGGATAGCCAGTCAAACGTGTAGAGAATTAAATTTTTTATCCTTAACCTGGTAGGAGGAATGCCTTCCACCACTCTTTGTTTCTTCTCAGAAGTATGGCTTACCCATTGCTTTACAGTGGCAGAAGCAAGGTTACACAAGGGAAAGCAGCATGAAAGAAAACTGGCCATTATTCGTGTATTTTAGTGAATTGCTGTTCAGTCCTATATGAATCGTTATTAGACTAATCAATAGAATCAGTGTAGTTGGTGTGAATGTAACAGATGACTTCTTATCCAACTTCTGCCAAAGATGAGAGGCCTTTTCTGAAGAAAAACCATTCTATTTGGACTTTTAATGTATACGTGTCTTCATCCTTTGCAGGTTCATTTACCCTCTTTTGTCAGGATCTGCTTTGGAATTTGACACAGAATAAAAAAATCAAAGAAGACCTTAGTATTCATTTTTACTCAGATTTTGAACAAATACATACATTTTCCAAAACTGTCATCCTATGTAATGTTGTAGGGGAGCCTATGGCCCTTCCAGGGTCCAGGAGGCCCAAAGGGGGCTGTGGACCACGAGGTCCAAAAGATAAGGCAGCTTGATGTCATCGAGGAACCCAGAGCCCCTGATCCAGTGCAATCGTCCTTGCCCCAATACCTAATGGAACCCTGCGATTCCGTAGCAACTTTCCAAGGCCAAATGAGATGTCAAAGTTTGACAGTGACCCTTGTCCTCAGGTGGACAAATTGGTCAAACGGCTTGATAAGGTGAGGTACATTAGCACCTTGGACCTTGTAAAAGGCTAGTGGCAGGGGCCTTTTGCCCTTGAACCAAATAGAAAACATTTACCATCCCTGGGGGCCATTGGCAATATGGAGCTTTCCCTTTGGGGGCCTACGGGGCCTCTACCACTTCTGGGATAAGGAAAGGGTGAGAGAAATGGGGGCGGCAATGTATTTGTATTGTTGTAGCATGCATAGAACTCATTAAGTATATCATGGAATTCGGAATTGTTTTCAGGTAGAGATACTGTAGGGTTTTAGTAGCTTGTTATTTTCTGTAGGTTTTTACACGCCATTCTAGTATCTGCTTTGGATTGGTGTTCAATCTTATGGGCAGATACTGACTGTTTTCCTTTTAGCTATACATTGTTTATTTTTAACTGATTCGTATAATTCACTCTGATTTAAACTGAGTTTTTCATGCTCCATAAGTATTGCACTTACTGAGAAAAAAAGTGTTTGTTCTTTTTGTAGATACATTGACTTATTTAGCAGATACCTTTTGCCCAAAGTGATTCACAAGTGAGGAAAGCTTGGGTCAGAGAGCATCCAGTCTCCCTGGAACAGTTGGGGTTAAGAGCTTTATTAAAGACCCAGCACTGATATGATTACTCTGTTGACCAAAGACTTGAAATACACAACCTTCCAGACACAGGGACAGGCCTGTAACCTCCTAAGCTACACATCACCCGCATAGCTTTGGTACTAATTGTCATCCCCAGTGCTTCACACTCAGCATTAAGTTGGTCTGGTGCATGCCGGAGGTCCTGGTCAGAGAAAAGCAAGTGCTGGCATCACTGTGCTTTCTCTTACTTCTACTTTCCCTGATGGTCATCAATAATGAAAATAACGTTAAACAGACTTCATATTTTCATAACCAGATCTGTGCTTCTGTTATTCTGGCTGTTTCTTCTAACGTACAATGACTGTGGATTTTAAGGGGCATTTCTCATCAGGTTCAAGAGGTACAAGGGAGACAGACTATTCCTGAGGCCACAGATGTGACTACCATGTCCACCTAGCTGCCAAAGAATCGTTCATATTTCTACGAAGGGCATTCTGACTGGAAATACAGGGAATTCCACTGTATCACAGAGAATCAGCAGGATTATTTATGACAAAATAGCTGTCTAGGAAATAAACAAAATTAGCATGTTAGTAAATGCTTTACAATCATCTGACATGTTCTGAAACTTTAAATCAAAACTGAAATTTTAAATAGTTAGGAGACAGAATGAAAACATTGTTTTGTAATTAAAGTGATGCTACACCTAATATCCCCATGTGAACATATAATTTCCCTCTTTACATTCAATAACTCTTATGGCAACTGTAACATGGATCAGAGTCTCACAGCTCTGCAGAGGAGTTTTGACCAACTGTTCCATACAATTTCAATATTTGTATAATCACAAGCAAAAAACCTGCTTATGGGTCTAGACTTCATATACTTTAGAACTTCTCTTGTTCTTTCATCATTTCATCTTTGACTTATTGCATTCTAGATCACTATCTCGCTATTTTACCGAAGTGGGATTTTGATTTACAGACAGTGTAACATTGGTAAGGTTCAATAATGGTGAGCAGATGTATCCTCAAATTGTGACATGCAGCAACAGCAACATGATTTTTTATGTGTAGCGTGAAGTGCTTCCTGTAGAACGCAGCAATAATCTAATTTTATGTGTAACATGAGGAGCTTCCTGTAAACTGCAGAAAAAAGCAACAAGTTTTATGTGTAGCATGAAGTATTTGCTATAGAATGCAATGGCCTCAACCGAAGCAAGAGTGGCTCTCAGTGGTTTCAAAATCTTTGTGTGCTGGCACGATCACTCTCACTATTCAAATAATCAGTGCCAGTTATTAATTTAATTGTATTTTTTGGCAGATTCCTTTTTAATATGTGTACATCATTTAGCCTGAAAATCATGCACGGTACCTGAAGAACACATACGATGTAAATTACACAATATGGTATGGAATTTATTAAATTTTGGTATGTACAGACAAATTGATGGTGGGGCCATTCTGAGTGTTCTAATAAAATCCATCATTTCTCAGCCTAACATATCATTATTTCTGGACCATATTCTCCTTGTAGGGTTCCTCGATTCCCTGCAATGCATGTATGAACTTGCCTTAAAATCAGTACTCCATTCTTCGGTCCAATGGGACCCAGTGATAGCGTTGGTACCCCTAGACTCATAAATTACTTAAAGTACTTTGGGTGCTGGGATTTTCAAACACAGAGGGTGTCTTCGTTAGCAGTAGCATGCACTCATTGCAATCCAAGAGTGCACGAATGTCAACAGTGAATTTATATTGTGGCACTGTATGGAAGGACCAGTACCCAAAATTCTATGAGGCAGTCTGGCACAGTGCCAAATGTAAATAATTATTAGAGCTGTGTGAATTTACATATGATGTATTGTGTATTGCTTGTATTATGCAGTGTGTAAATGTGTTTTATCTGTGTTATGTCTGAGTTTGATCTGAATTAGAATACCCACCAGGAACATGTTGTGTGGTTGTTATTGAGGCTAACCCAGTGTAACGTAGTTGTTGGCTGTTTGTGGTGTTAACAACTTTTGGGTAAATGCATGTTTCGTTATTAAACTCTTAGTCTAAGAATTGTCTTAGCAGACATGACACATATCTCCATTTTTTTTTTTTTGCGAGAATGTTCTGGCTACACCATACATAAAAAAAATAACAGAATATTCAATAGAATTAAATGCTAATCGATGGCAAGTGAGTCACATGTGTGAATCAAGGCATCAATTCTGTTATCAATATGCCCATACCTACTCAATTCAATTTTATTTATATAGTGCTTTTAACACGACGCACGGTCACAAAAGATAAGTCAAGTATTCTGGAGCCAAACCATGCAAGGCCTTATAAGCAAGTGAAAGTATTTTAAAGTCAGTGCGAGCCTTAACTGGTGGCCAATGTAAAGATGACAATACAGGGCTAATATGTTCAAACTTCCGAGTTCCAGTCAGCACTCTTGCTGCAGAATTT
>JAACJT020000007.1:2218861-2255536 GCA_009936485.2 Gymnarchus niloticus
ATTGAGATCATATCTGTATGGCACAGAGGCTTTCCCTACTTTTTTCAGTTTAAGTTTAAATTTTGCAATAAGTAGTTGATGAAGGCGAAAGAGACAATGGCATAAACCATCACTGCCCAGCATGTTTCTCACCAACGCCAGATTCATCATCAACAAACTGGATGAACTTAACCTACAGATCACCCCAAACAAATTTATAAAGGATTGTTGTGTTCTGGTAATAACAGAGACATGGCTACATCCACTTATCCCAGACAGAGCCAGTGAGCTATTTGGCCTTTCGGTGGGATAGAAACATAGACTGCGGTAAGATCAAGGGAGGGGGGTTATGAATTTACGTACATAACTACTAGTGCACTAATGCCAAAATCATAGACAGACACTGTTTTTCTGATCTGGAGTATCTGACGGTTAAATGCAGACCTTTTTACCTCCCACGTGAGTTTACCATTGTTATTATAACCGCTGTTAATATTCCACCAAACACTAATGCTAGCATAGCTCTAGGCTACTCAGTGAAAGAAATTCCCAACAGTACACCTATCCCGATGCAGCGCATATCATCGCTGGTGATTTTAACCATGCAGATTTAAAAGCAGTTCTTCCCAAATTTGCACAACAGATTGAATGTGCTACCAGGTGTAAAAACACACTAGATAAGGTTTATTCAAACATTAACTACGGTTTTAGGTCAAGATCACTACCACTCTTAAGCCAGTCAGATCACCTCTCCATACTTTTTACCTCGGCATACACCCCCCTTTGAAGGAAAGTTAAACCTACCATAAGGACTGTTAAGACCTGTCCTGAAGGAGCCTCTGCAGAGCTGCAGGATTGCTTCGAAAGAACCAACTGGGACCAGGACTTGGAGGAGTACACATCAAGTGTACTCTGCTACATCCAGCACTGTGTTGACAGCGTCACCACAGATAAAAATATCTGGGTGCACTCCAGTCAGAAGCTCTGGATGACAAAGAAGGTCAAAAATCTTCCTAAACACCACAACACCGCTTTCAGGACTGGCAACAGAATCCTATACATTGCAGCTCAAGCCAACCTGAAACCTCATCCTGAACCCCTCCAAAACAAAAGAACTCATAATAGTCTTCTGAAAGAATTGCACATTCCCAGATCCACTATACATTAATGGGGATGGTGTGGAACGGGTTCACGCTTTCAGGTTCTTGGGTGCTCAGATTTCAGAAGGTCTCTCCTGGACTACCAACACATCAACAGTAGTCAAGAAGGCACAGCAGCGATTATACTTCCTGAGGATCCTCAGGAAAAATAATCTGCAAGAAAAGCTGATGGTGTTCTACTACTGCTGTGCCCTTGAGAGTGTGCTGACATACTGTACATCCACATGGTATGCCAGCTGTTTAGCAGCGGATAGGAGAGCCTTCAGAGGGTCATCAGTACTGCACAAAAGATCATTGGTGGTCACTGCCCTCCTTGGAAAACCTATTCACTTCTCGCTGCCTCAGCCGATAACTGAAAGACCCATCCCACCCCAGACATAACCTGTTTGATCTGATCCCCTCTGGTAAACGTTTTAGGTCTATCAGATCAGGAACAAACAGACTAAAGAATAGCTTTTATCCAAGTGCCATATGAAAACTAAACACTACCAAACACTGACGTTGACTGTTTTTGTTATGCACTGCCCCCCTGAACCTTCTGTTTCCCCAGTGTGTCCTAATAGGACACACCTGTTCTGCATTTTCCCCTCGTTACTTCTCTTTAAGAGAGCTTCCCAGTCCTGTTGGCCCCAGTCTGGTCATTGATGTCACCCCTGTGTGCTGTTTCTGCCTGTTTCTGCCCCCCGGATTAATCGCTGGTGATCCCCTGATGTTCCGTTGTGGAGCTGAGTATGCCATCTAAGAATAAACCCCTGTGTTACCCTCAGTCAGTCTCCTGTCCACCACATGACAGTTTTAGACCTGTGTGATCCCAGTATACGGTATATCCACTGCACATACTTCTGTATTTTTGTATGGACTTGAATATTTATTGGATATTTCATAATAATTTTTACTTGGCATTTTGAACTTTCAGTTTGTATTTATGTCTAATTATTATTTGTGTTTGTGATTGCACCTTAAGATTGCTGCTAAATTTCATTGTACTCTGTGCAATGACTAAAAAGAAGGATTCTATTCTATTCTACACTTTTTACTATTGCCTGCTGTTTGTAATTCTGCACTGTCCTGTTTTATGCACTACCTTTTGTCTATGCACTATAATCCCCCATTACCCTGCCGTCTGTGTTTGCACTGTACTCCTTGTATTTATTGTAAATCTGTACTATGTTTTTGAATAAGTATTGCTTGGTGTGCTTTTTTATATTCTTTTTCATATTCTTTAAAATGTGCAGGAGTAATGGTCTATAAAGTCCATTTAGGCCTATACATTTTCACAATAAATTGCATTTTATTGCTCTCCAATCTTTGGTTGTCTTTGGACAAAGAGCCTTCATGATAGATTTTAATCTCCCCTGATATTAGGTCTTTGCCTAATCAGATATCTAAGTATTATGCTTTCAGTTTCAACATGATTAAAATGAACTGTGACTTAGCTGTCTGATTAATTAGCGGTGTGTGTGTTTGTACCATGTTTATATTACCTTGGGGGGAAAAATGTCTCCAGGAGGTACTGTAATAAAAACCTGACATTTTTACCTTGTGGGGACATGACAAGTGCCTTAAGCCAACTGTCTTGTATTTTGTGGGGTTACTTATGGTTAAGATTAAGGCTGGGTAAATGTTAGGGTTGTCATAGTTTGGATTATTGTTAGGCCCATAGAAATGAATGGAAGGTCCCCATGAGGTTAGAAGGAGAAGCATGGAGAGGACACTGGGAAGGCTGACACATCTCTAAGTGCTGTCAAACATGGCCATGACTTTGTGTTCCACTTCACAGCCAGTCTTTCATCATTGCCATGTTCTGGTCAGTCAGGGTGGTATGGACTGTGCACACCATTGCAGCGTGTCATAGCCAGAGAAGCTGCTGGCTATTCTGGCTAAGCCACAATGGCCACTCTCATTGAAGTCTAATACAGTTCAGCTTTGATAATACGGTTCCCATTTTGCTATATTTACTACTTAAATAATAATAATTAGTACTTTATTAATCCCTATAGGGAAATTATTTTTGTGCTTTACCATCTTGCTCTCCAAGTTGAGGAGCCAAGGGTCAGTGCACAGGCAGCCAGTGTCTGGCACCCCTGGAGCAATTCAGGTTAAAGGCCTTGCTCCAGAGCCCAATGGTGATATGAACACTTACTGGCTGTAGGACTTGAACCTGCAACTTTTTGATCACAGGCACAGATCACCACCCCTACTTATCATAATACAGACATGGAAACAACATTAGTTTATTTATTCCCACGTACCACATTGATATAAGGTTGTGCTAATATCCAGGTAATATTGCACTGCCAAATAACTGACTTGAAGCATGACATGGTCTGAAGCCTTTATTGGCTGAACATGTTCCAGTAAAAACTTTACATTAAGAATACATTCTGTGATTCTCTGGCTTGAAAGCAGGACAGTGACTGGTTTTCCACGCATTCCCTGTCTGCTCCATGATCCAATTCATTTTTATTATTTCTGCAGTGCATGTGGCTTGCTTGTATGTATTGCAAACCCATCTAGAGTTGCAGTATATGAACAGGTTAACAGAAGGAGAGTACACGCACACTCTGAGTGCCACACACACAGGCAGTGTTTTACATTTTAATTGTCTTACTATTTGAAGTAACTCAAAGTGAATATATGATTTGTCAGTTGATTCTTTTTCTTCCAGGCTATGAATAAAATGCTTTAATTATTGATGCGCTTACGTCATAGGACTGGTTAAATGTTCTGTGTGGTGCACAGTTATTTCTCTTGGCATGTTTTCACCCTGCCTCCCCGCTCAACAGAGGTTATTAATGCAGCCATGCTCATACGTGTCTCCAGCTTTGCAGGGAGCCACTCTCCAATGGAAAGCTTATGTGTATGTGTGAAATCCTTGCCCCTTCATGCATGCACGAACACAGCCAAATAGATTGTGCTCTTGGCTGCTTTCTGGTCTTCCTGTGGGAATAATTTCAGACCACGGGGATTGCTGTGACAGTTTGTCAATTAAATGTCACAACATGCTGATTGTAGGTATCACTGCATGAATTTAGATCTGGAATTCATATGATTTTTTTTCCTCGATTAATCAGCCTCTGTCATAATTAACCTCAAGTGACGTAGTCTGATGTAGGCGGTGAAGCATTACAGGTTCTCATCACCTTATTGTAATTGTCAAAATAAATATTTTATTATTCCACTTTTACTATAAAATGATACACATAACAAATGACTCATTAAATGACACTTTCCAAAAAATATTGTAAAGCTTATTGCTCCAAGCCATTAAACGGGCAAAAATCAAGAGGTATTTATAGCTTTGGACTGTGGCTCTGAATTTCCAATCTTTGTGTCACTGCTGTTGTGTGTTACTGGCAAATTCATGACAAATGGCTCATTCAGCTTGTTCACCTGAATCCTGATGGACACATAGCCGTGTGCAGTGTACACAGCAGCATATGCAGATTCTTACTGACAAGCAAGCATCGTTCACGAACTTTTCTGCACCGCTGTTTAAATTGTTAGGGGGGAGAGCGACAAGTCAATTGAGACATGCTCTTCTACAGCAGGATACCTTCCACAGATAATGATGTATTCTGATGTGGAAGGTTACTCTTGCTAAAGCAATATTGATTTATAGAAATGCACCTCAAATTCCTGAGCTGGTCTGTTACAATGGGGGTGCTGTACACTGCTTGAGTGAATGTGTAATTTAAAAATAACAGAACACTTAATTTACTTCCGTTTGATATGTTTGATATTCCTAGCAGCTTTAATAATGTGCAGATTGTAGTATGTTAAGAACTTTTGAGAATGCAAAATGTTGGGTTCCGTTATGTGTTAAATGAGAAGGAACATGCTTCCCTCATGCTGAAGGGACTGACAATGTCCTTGTCTTCAAGGCTCTGCCCACTGCTGCCACTTGCAAATGGATTCAGTTACATGTGTCATGGAAGGGGGGGGGCTCCAGGGCCGCACAAGCTCGCGACTCTGAGCTGCAAGCAGATGGCGTAAACTTAGTGCAAGTAGCTGGGGCAGCGAGCAGCCGAGCACCTGTAGGAACTCAGGACCAGTGTTTTGGACAACTAGCCATGCCGACACGCCCCTAACCACACAAGGCTGGGAGCAGATCATTACCTGGGTCACTGCTGCCCACCTGAAATCCCAGCTACCCATAAAACAGCTCTATCAAGCCAGCCGGGAAGCTCAGTTCCTGACATATCTGCCCCAGGTACCGGCTGACCATGGCCAGCTAAGTGACTGCCGGTTAAGAAACCCTACTAGGGACCGGCAAACTATGTTCTTGGTCTTTGTTATCACCCCCTTTTGGTTTTGGCTCTGCAGTGCCTGTCCCTGCTCCACTTTCTCCAGGGTTATTGTCTAGGCTGTTGCCCTGCAAAAGAGACAGTCTTCCAAGGCTTTTGCTAAAACTTCTACTTTGCCTACATACCTCGCTACCCACGCATTAATAACATATGGGTTTATTAGAAGAATGTTAAAAAATAAGGAACTTACATTATATATAAATTGGAGCATGCTGCAGAACGAGGTCATAAAACCTCACTTGATTTTATTAGTTTTTTTGGGTGCCTCAATCTATATGACACTAGTCCATAACTTCACAACGTTATTTTCTTGCCTTATTTTCTTAATTGATCTTTGAGCCTTTTGAGTTTTCCAAATGCACCATCGTGCATCGTGGCATGTGTAATTTGCAAGAGCTGCCCCTTCATTCTGTTGCTTTGTTGGCACCATGGCCCTGTCACTGCGTCACCCTGCTTTTCATTTCATTTGCGAGTGCATGGGTTGGGCTTCTGGCTTTGTAGATAGGACAAGGACAATACGTGGCATATAAAAACAGAACTTACATGAAAGCATCCTTTACCCTTAATAGCTCAGGTCCATCTGAGCAAGATTTGGGTCACTTCTTCCAGGGTGAAGTCAGAACCATCAATGACAACAGATTAGCTTCTGACAGCGGAAGAGATGGGGAGACTCTGACCCGACTGATGAGGACGCTCACAGGATAGAATGGAACCACAGCGGCACATAAGAAAGCAAGAGAGGACAGGGAAAGTAAGATCTATAAGAGACACACTGAAAAGATGATGAATACAGAACCTGTCATCGGCTCGGCTTGCAACATGTGGCCAATAGGTTACTCATAAATAATTGATAAGGTGAAACCTTAGCCTGTCCTGCATGGCCGAGTTTCCTTATGAGGAGCAGGTAGAGCTGTTCAGCCTGCCACCTGGCAGGTCATCCAGCTTCAGGAAGTCTGAAGTACAAAAACATCTTGCCGATATCAAGCACAGCAAAAGAGGCATATTCTGTAATGTAAATGGTCATTGTTCCATTCATTTTTAAACACTGCACACAGTCCTAAGAGATGGTAATGCACATACTGCATTTGAAAGAAATTCATTGGAATTCAGTTTTGGTACACTACTGCTGTTGTTTCGATTATGCGATTGAGCAAAGTTTTTGGGACCTCTGCCTAATTCAGAAATGGGGGGTTCAGAGGTTTATTGACATTGAGCAGTGGGCTTTACTTTGGCCTCAGTCTCATCACTCGTGGAAAGCAAGGCTAAGTATTTGCTTTGGTTCTGTTTGGAACGTTGTTCCCAGATTTGCAGGTCCGCTTTTATTTTTGAGTATTTTGTAACCAGTCTGTCTTTTGTATACCTTGTTCAAGAACAGCTATTTAAGTCAGCAGCCCCAAATCCCCATGGTTACCTGTTTCCTGCTGTATTAGGTACAGTGATCTCAGAGATTGTCAGGCAGAAAATCTAGCATTTCCAGTGGACAATCTGGTATGAGGGATTTTTATCCTGTACTTTGCAGTCGTGAAAGTAAATAAAATCATTGTCAAGTTCTGAGTCCTGTTATGCATTACAGAAGACAGTTTGCCTAGTTTCTCACTTGTTTTGTTGCTCCCAGTATGGGTTGAAGTCCAGAAAACACAGTTCTAGTAAATGGTTATTTTATCTACTTATTGGGTAACCCTCTCAGCAGCTTGTCTCTGTGCTCATGGTTTGGATTAGACAGAATTTTGTTTCTGCATTTGTAATCTTAGCCAAAGCAGTTGTGGTTCCAGGCTAAGGTCTTATTTTTTAGATTTATTGTGTTGTTTTGGTTCACTTGTTCCTTTGGTATGCTATGCAAAAGTCTCAGGGACCATCAGGTAGAAGACTAGGCATTGCGGCTAGTCAGTAGGCATCAGGGACTTTGTCTGCTATTTTGTCCACTGTAAAAAATAATTTGAATCAGTTTTATCAAGTGTCCTGAAACCTGTTTTTATGACACAGTTCATGAAAAGCCTTTGTAGCTCATCTAGATTTGATGTTTTCACTGAAATATTGGACAATTTTCAAATGCAATTGGAAAAAAGTTTTAGTGTCTGAATATAAACAAAGAAATCTCTCATGGAGCAGTTTGTCTCGTACAAATCCAATCAAGTGAAGTAGAAATTGCTCAGTTATTCTGATAAAAAATGTGCTGTCGTGACAGTTCTAATATACATATTCAGTCAATTTTAATGGTTTCAACACTGACAGACATACAAGAATGTTTCTCTCCATAAATTAAATTTAAATCAATTGGCTTCTTATATGTTAAAAAAAGCAAAAGAAAGGAAAAAAATAGTAAATATATTTTGTGGATAGCTAACATAATTGCGATAAAAAATAATAACATGCAATACAGTGATTACCTATTTAGTTTAGGTTAGTTTTTTGCGTAGCAACCGGATATAGTTTTGGGGCAATAGTATGTGTGACATCAAAACAGAGATGATAGCAAAAACAAAAGGTAAACTACAAAAAAATGTGTCTTTCAAACAATCCATGTGGTCTTTATGGAAGTCAGAAATCAAAACAGATGATAACAGTGAAACTCTGACCCAGCTCACCCATATAAAGCCAACATAATATAAGCTTTGGTGAAACAGTGTATCCTTTGTCAGCTATGGTATACCCATCGTAAGGTGTCTGCACTTCTTGTGTGTTAATTATTGACAGTCGCAGTCCAGCAATGAGACAATGGAGGACAGGAGGTTGCAGGACTAACTGCTAACTGAAAAAAGCGAGCGATTCATAGGAGTGACTCATGAGCTACACCAGAAAATAGTCCTGCTAATGAGTAGCACATTTGCCTTGTGTCACTCTCACGTCAAACAGGCTGTTTGCTCCTATTAAACCTTGTGCTTGTATGTTAGTGGCGTGTGTGTGGGTATGGGCATGGTGAGCAAATCACTATATTGGTACCACCACAGCTGGCTTCCAGCACTTATAACAATCAGCTATATAAACAGCATACCTGTATGATGTGATTGAATTGAAAGATAATTAATAAACACTAGCTTTCTCTGTTGCCCAAGAACAAAATGAAAAAGAGTCAAAGAGCATCCTTCAAAACTTAACTCTTCTTTGTGAAAAAATGAATGAACTAAAAAGCAAATTAAAACTATGAGAGGGACTAATGGTTTCGCTGTTCAGAGTTAACTGTATGTAAGCTTAAATAATGAAGCCATAAAAATATTTATACATAGAAGAGTAAGGAATCTATAAAGATGTGCCTTCTGATGTTGGTTATTCAAATTCAAAACACTCATTATGTGTCTCCTCATCAGAGCAGTAATCATAAAAGTGAGGTCATCCCTGTAACCTGTTTGGATTTAAAATCCAATTTAAATGCAAAATAGTCTTTCAGTAATAAACATCTGGACTAAAATGAGACTTGCTGAAGAAGGGTGTCCTGTACTAAATACAAGTCATAAATGTGACTGATAAATGAGGAGAAAACAAAACATTTTACAAAAGCTTAAAAAATGACAATTATATTTATGTTAAGCTGCTTTTAGCTTGTTTAACAGCTTCATTCAAATGTAACACATAAAATAATACAATAAAAATTAATATTAAGAAATTAAAGATCAAGTAAGGGATGATTAAAGGAGTTCTCAGCATAAAATGCTGTGCACATTACTACAGAGATCCTGCATTTATATATTTAATGGGTGATGAACAAACTAGGTAAACTCAGAAGTGCCAGTTTAACAGTGCCCACCCTAAGTGTATTCCTGCTTGTCCCACATAAATAAAATTACTGTTGATGTTAAAGCCATCAGTTACAGGGCCCCTAGATTATGAAATAGTCTCACAGCCTATGTACTGAATGTCGAGTCAGTCTCAGTCTTAAAGTCTCAACTGAAGACCTACTGCTTTAGTCTCACTTACCCACACCTTACTACATAATGTGCTGTAAATAGGGCTGCTGGTGCTGCTGTACCTACCAGTGTGCTCCTCTATATCAGCACAGAATGATGAACCGGCTCACAGACGATGGATTTGACCATAACTTGCTCTTTAAGTATATATCCTTCCTATTTCCTTCCCTGCTCTGTATAATGGTAGCATGTCTAAGAGGGTGGGCAGTCAGCTGACCTCAGTCCCCCAGAGGTTTTTTTTCTCCTCGCTGAGGAATGAATGCACTCCTGTTAATTACCTTGTAGCAACTGTGTTGTAAAAGGCACTATAAATTTGATTTGAATTGAATATGTATCAATTATTTTAAAAATATCTTATTATAATGACACAGGACAAATATGATCAGTGTATGTTGCTGCCATAAGATAAAGTCAAGGAACTGTTGTGGCTGAATTTCAACCATTATGAAACAAAAAGCATTTCCTTTTTGTATATGCATCTGAAAATCTTTCAGATATAAGTATAGTTTTTATATTTTATGGAACATACAGTGCAAGTGTCTGTTGGGTCTGTTAGGTAGATAGTATTTCTTGACAACAGTCTCTCAGACATTACAAGACATATTGACATGAAAAATATTCAGCTCTAACTTATAAAGTCAGTTGTTTAGCTGATGTTATCAAGCTAAGCACTTAAGTTTAAGCAGTGTAGAGCAAAGCCCCTCCCAGAACTCAGATAACAATAACCACATCTCAAAAATTGCGAGGATAACTTGATGTTTAGAGAAAGATCTTCAGTCATTCATTTCCAGAAATGCTGGTCTTATGCTTGTCTAACAATGTTGTTGCTGTTATTGTTATAGCTTCTGAGGATTGTGTTGATTACAAAGAACAAGGCAAATATACCTTTGGCAGAAAACCTGGGAGAGGCCACTCTGAGCAATAACAACATTCAGTATCACACAGACACACACACATTTGTATGTAAGTCCATGTGGGGACCATCCATTCATTTCTATAAGCCTAACCCTAATCTTAACTATGACAACCCTAACCCTTACACAGCCCTAACCTTAACTATAAGTAACCCAGCAAGAACCAAATATAAGTAACTAACACTTTTGGCTCTTTAAGCTTTAATTGCATTCACAGATTTTTATAAAATTGAATTTTCCCATGAGGTAAAAAGTAACAGGTTTTCATTCCTCCAAGGAATGGAGGATTGTGTTAGCACAGTGTGATAATAAACGTCCACACACACTAGGCTGGAAATGAAATGACAACCCTGAAATTTTAAAATGTATGTATAAAAAATAAACTCTATATTGTAAATGCAGGTATTAATCTACTACGTTTTGGCCAAAGAATGCCTTCACTTTCACTTCAGGAATATTTGTAATAGGACCAAAAAAATAAAGTGTTTTCATGAGCATAAGAGAAGCTAGACAGGTCTGAGTGGGGACAACAGAGGTGGGGTGCTCCATTAGAGTTTGGGTAGTGGGCAGACAAAGACTCTCCACAATACGCATGGCTAACTATAATGGCAAAGGAAAAGAAGAGAACAGAGTATAGGCAAGGAATTCAAGATAAGCTTAGACTGAAAGAGGAACTGATTGTGGTCCGCAATAGCAAAAACATCAAGAAGACTTTAGACAAAGCAGAGAGCTGCACCATGAGTGGGGAGAAGAGACTCGATTACAGGTTTAGAAGCTCCCTCTCCTTATACAAGAGGAACAAAGTCGGGACTATGGATAATCAGGGAGAAAGAGTGGAGATCCAATGACAGAACTCTCTTTCAGAATCCTTTCAGAGAAAGGTAAGAGACAGGTCAAAGTGCTAGCTGTAAAGGTGCAGTTTTATTGAAAATGTAGACCCAACATATGGTTTTTGTATTCACTGTTATGTTGAAAAAGACAATTGCATGAAGGCTGATTTAACTGCAGCAGAAATCTGTTATGGGCTAAGCAGAGAAAAAAATGAAAATATTGTCAGTTAGTAAGCTCTTGTGTCAAGCATAGAGGATCAAAGGGTGGAGACGAACTCAGAAGGCTCAGGGTGATAGAACAGGGAACTTTATTATCTAGGATGGGAACAGGACAAAAGACAGGCGAACAATGACTGAGCAAGAGTACTCTGGTCAGTCTCCCTTAAATAGTCTCTAGATCCGCAGTAAGACGCTCGGAGACCCCTGGTGGTGGGAGTGGGAACTGCGACATCTGGAATTGTTCTGGAGTAATCTAGCACTGATTTTTACAATGAACCCTATTTGGTAAGAAGTAGAATATATTATTCCTCAAATAAACCTAGTACCTATTTTATACTATATAATAAACAGTAGAATCTGTTTAACGAAAAAATATGTGGTATACTCCCTGGAGACAGAAAGAGAAAAGACTCGCAGAAAGTGGTTGACTATGTCACGTAGATGAAAACTTATTTGATAGTATCCTAATCCTAATGTGCAGTGGAACAAAAATTGTTATAACTGGGATACTGATGTTATCATGGATGTTCTGCACATAAACAAAACAAACAAAAATCCAAAATAATTTTAAAAATTGAGAAGATTTATTAATTTCCAGAATTAATATTTACTGAACTTGTCATTACCCTATGTAATACTTTGCACACAATAACTTTTTCTGTTTCAAAAAAACACTGATTTGTCATTGACAGTAGATTGCACCTGTACCAGTGCTTGCATTAAGTTTAAATCCATATCTGTGCACCCATCCATGTGAAACCAACCTACAAGTGATGACACTATAATTTTTCAACAATGGAGCACAAAATGTGGTTTTAACTGATTATGTAAATATTTTTATGACATACAGAAAGATGACTCCCAAGCGAGTGGGTCCAGGCATGACCCATTGGGCAGAGAGCTAACAGAAGATCCAGGACACACTTTGCTATACAAGAAGTCAAACATGTTGAATAAATAATATAGATGACCAGGCGGTGAATGTAAACTTGAATATAATACATTAGTCACAGAGTTGGTCTGGAGCCTATCAAGGGCAGCATAAGGCATAAGTAAGGGGTATACCCAGATTGGAATGCCAGTCCACTGCTTAACAATCACAGTAAGAACAATTTAAAGAATTAGTTCACCTAACATGCATTTTTTGGACCGGTGTAGAAAACCTTCACAACGTATGGAAAACATTTGAATTGCACAGACAGAGTGGGGGGTAGCATTCAAACCCTTAACCTTGGAGATCTGAGATGACAGTACTACCCACTGTACCACTCTGCTGCTATCAAGCTTATACCTGTGCACCTAGTCTGGTACAGATCCCTCACCCATCACCATGGATCCAGTGCAATTGGAGGCATGTCTGACTCTTCAAGAGGAACAAGTGAGTAAGTTACTTCAAGTCTTACACGTCATTCTCTTAGAATAGGTAATCTGTCTTGTCTGCTTCTGATGCAGCAGGTCCCAGCCCTTCACCAGTGTTCCTAGCAGTCCCGGAAAGGTGTGATGGCAACCCAAATAAGAGCAAGGGATTCCTGATGCAGTGTTCAATGTATGTTGATTGTTATCCAAAAATGTTTCATACCAAAGGTATGAGATCCAGTCTGTGATTTAATTTTTAATGGAAAAAGCACTTGAATGGGCTACTGCTTCCTGGAATCAGAAGAGACCTGTTATGACTTCCAAGACAAAATTCTTCTGATTTTTTTAAGAAAGTATTCCGTAAAAATAAAAAAAAAATCCTATTAAGGAACCTTCCCACAACTGGCTGGGATATTGAGACACATATGTGAAATATGACAGGCTGCAGCTGAATATGCCGTCGAATTCTGGATTCTGTCAGCTGGAAGCAGGTGGAATGAACCTGCTCTGCTGATCGTGTATCAGTGGGGTTAAACTTGATCTTGCACACTGAGTTAGTCTGTCAAGAAGCTGTGTGCAACCTAGAGCAATTCCACCAGATGTCTATTTTTATAGCTAATCTACTGTGTGATGGGAGGCAACTACTCTTCCTTATAACATCAACCCCCATGTCAAAGACCCTTTACTCCTGTGCTACCAATGTCTTTGTTACTAGAGCCAGAATACATGCATTTAGTACAAGCTCTTCGATGAGTGCCTCATTATGTCATATGGTTTTGCTAACACCCCCTAAGTGTTCCAGTCTTTTATGTATGAGATCTTTAGAGACATGGTAAATACATTAACCTCCCTCATGCACAAGACCGTAAATAAGATTATCTGGAGTGATTCAGCCTGCTCAGTCTTCTAAACATTGAAACACCTCTTCACATGTGCACCAGTGCTTTAATAACCCTAACCAATACTCCTTCTTGTTGTGGAAGTGGGATGGTTTGAAGCTGGGTGACAAAGCAGGATTGTATCAATGACATGGTATGTTCTCAACTTTTTCTTTGTGTTTAGTATTCCTATTGACTTTCTTTCATGGAATGGAAATACAATGTAGGGAATCAAGAGCTGGTGGCCATAAAGTAGATACTGGAGGGAGAGGAGACCCTGTGTACAGGGAGTAGCTCATTGTTTTGTGGTCCCGATAGATCTCCAAAATCTGGAATTCATTTGCAGGGCCAAGAGACTGAAATAGAGACAGGTTGGGTGGGGCCTATTCTATACTCATTTCAATGTCACAGTTACCTACCGCCTGGATTTGAAAAACATAAGAGCAAATGTTCTGTCTCAGCATTTTGAACCCCCAAACAACCTAGCCTCCCTAAAAGCCATCCTGCCTTCTGTTTGTATTGTGATTCCTATTTCATGGAAGATAATGGATGCTCTTCAAGAGACCCTCCAAATGGATCCAAATCCTCCAGACATACCACCTGACAAAACTTATTTACTTGCTATTATTGGCCCCCAGCTCCTCTAATGGGTTCACACTTTCCTAAGTGCAGGGCATCTTGGAATCACTTGGACAACAAAGCTGATAGCTTGGAAGTTACACTGGCCCTCCCTGACCACTGACTCTCCTGCCTAGTTTGTGCACAGTCAAAAACCCTCCATTCATTGCCAGGTCTTACCTATTCCCCAGAGCCCATGATGTAATTTAGCCATGGATTTCATTACTGATGTACCTCCATTCCAGGAATTCACCATTCTTCTGGTTGCTGTAGGCAAGTTTTCTAAGATTTGCCTGTTGATACCCCATCCAACTTACCAACCACTATGGATCTTGTTTGATCACTCTTTTCAGTTCTATTGGATTCCCAAAGACATTGTCTTAGACCACAGTTCACCATTTGAGTCTGGAGTACTTCCTCCACATGTCTAGTAGTTTCTCTAATCTTGTCATCGGGTTACCATCTCCAGACTAATAGAAAAATGGAATGGCTGAATCAGGAGATTGGGTGCTCTCTCCAGTAATTCTGTTCCTCCAACCTGTTTGATCAGAGTCAGTTCTTTCCGTGGTAGATTACATTTAGAACTGAGGTGTTCATGGAGTACCTCTGTCCATTTAACTTTTTTCAGTGAGTTTTAGGTTATCAGCAGCCCAGCTCAATGACCCACTGTTTGGTTTACAGATTACACCTTCTGCCCCCCTGGATCCAGTCTCATGTTGATCATTATGGGTGCCAAACTTTAAAATATAATAAAAATAAATTTAAAAAAACAAATAAAAAAACAGATATTCTGATCTCAGATTTGTGGAGCTTTATTAAAGATGTTGAAATGCAAATGGATTGTGACATCTTTTGCATATTGTGTATTTGATGTGGTTCACCACTTTTTTCAGTATATGCACTATTTGTATCTATAGTGTTAGTGACTGGTGATGGCAGCTTGCTGACTGAAGTCACAGCAGTGATGGAACAGGGAACATTAATGCCCCTAGTGACTTTCAGCTCTGTATAGTTTAATATTAGCAGTTTATTGTCTTCAAATCTACCCTGCTGTTAATCTGCCATATAATACTTTGAGTGTTATTATACACTTGAAGACATTTTCCAAGGCATAACTGTACTCCCATGCATGGAAATGTATAAAGCAAGCTGTGGGTAAACCATGCATTCTGATTAAATAATTGATATGCAAGGTCAAACAAGAGAAGGTTGCTGCTGCATGTAAGATTTTGGATGTACAGTATGTATGTTACACCACAGAAGTTATACAGAAATTGTCTTTGTCATATTAATGATATCATCTTCCATACCATGTAGCCGGTACAGGATTGCATGGTCCCAGTTCCAGGAAATGCAGCCCTGGATGAGGCATATAATTATACACACAATCTCCTAATTTGGTCAATTTGAAACACCAATCCACCCAATAAACATCCATCCATCCATCTCACATTCCCAAGCCACTCTTCATATAATAATGCTTCATGTAATTGTGATGTATAAGGATAGTGAACAAGTGGCATGGTGCCTTATTTGGTACCTTGGGTTCAATTCCTAACTCTGCTGTGTGACATTTATATGTTCTTTCAATGATCTTTGGGGTCGTCTCTCATGGACCAAAGACATGCAGCTAGGTTTGTTTGGGTCGTCTCTCAAAGACCCAAAAGTTAGGTTAGCTATTCTCAGTAAATGGCTCATAGTGTGAAGCCTGTAATGGACTGGCTTCCTGCCCCCTTGACCAGTATAGTCTGTTGGAAGATGGATAAGGTAGTATTGCCTTACTAAAACTATGTGATGGACTATAGTCTTTTTGGTTAGAGGAGATATCACCTTAAAGATAGGTGAACTTACTCAAATAAGCATTTGATAGTGAGGTGTACAACTTCTAGCACTAATACAGGGAGAGCTTTAACTATCATTTAACATAAAACAGCACAAGTGGCTAATATGGTGTCATGGGATGGGGGTAGTAACACAGAAATGTGCTTGTGCAGAGCAATTAAACACCCCTTTGGGCAGCGGGGTTTTTATTATTATTCTATCAATCATGACACAAAGTGGGCTGGCTGGCACCGGAGCTGAACTCCCTATTAAAAAGGAAACAAAAAGATAATGTTAGGCACGGGCCCCTTACCAGGGGGGTGATAGCATGGCAGGCCTCTCCCTTGTACTGCACGTACCGGGAGGCAGCAGGGGCGGAGCCGGCAGACTTAAACAGGTGTTGGTGAAGGGAAAAAAAAAATAGGAACTTCAGTGTTCGCCAGACCTGCTTTCGAATTTTGTCTCTCCCTTGGGCTGTTGCAGGCTTCAAATAAAGCCACCTGGACCCCGAGGTAAGGCATACCTCCAGGGGAACTCCTTGTGCAGCAGTTTTCTCAACGCAGCAGCTATCTGAATGCATGGTGCTGATCCAAAACCATGGGTCGACTGCAAGAGTTGTCAGACTTCAAGCAATGTTATTGGTTTCGAAGCAATCTATAATTTACAGAATAGCTTCTTTGGATGGTGGCTTCCCAAATCTAGGTTCCACAATTTAAATATTTGTAACAACATTCAGTTATATTGTTATGTATAATAATTATTCAATAATAATACTTATTATTAGGGGCCATTAATTGGATGTAGACTCATGGAGACAACATTTCTACAGAACCTTCTGTCTCCTGTCCTTGTCAGTCTTCCCAAAGGTATGTTCATTGGGCGACTGAATCCATCTACTTATTTCATGTCATGTCTTCCTTTTCTACTTTAAACTTTTCAAGCATTGTGGTCTGGTCCAATACCCTGAAATTTCTGGTAATAAAAAATAAGATTTTTTTCTGTTTTTGAAATTCAGTAGTAGATCTTCATCGTGTGTAACAGTGTTCTTACAAATGTGCAGGATTCAAACTCATTCTCAGTCTTTAAGTCTTGGCTACCATCACACTTCTTTAGCATATCTCACTGGGACACTAGCTGTAGGTTCACCTCCATCAAAGGTTACAGTCTGAGGTGTGGGCTGAGCTGGGTGGGGATACGTATCATCGACTTTAGATGTTCTCTCAGTGTTGTCACTCTTGCTTTGCGTGTGGCTATGTGTTATTGGATTGCTGGTGTACAAGGATTCCTCATGCCCGTGTTCTCCCCTATAGTGGTGCTAGTAAGTTTGTGAACCCTTCACAAATTTCTGAATTTCTACAAAAATATGACCTAAAAGATTATTTGATTTTCACAAAACTCCTAAAACTAGAACAAAGACAAATCAATTAGACAAATGCGATAAAAACATTATACTTTTTCATTTATTTATTGAGGGAAATGGAGAAACAAAGAGCTTAACGTAACATCAAACAACAATGGAACTTTCTGATGTACAACCGTTTAGGGTAATAGCATGAAGAAAACGGAGGAGAGGAAACAAAACTCCATAGTTTTATGGGTGAAAAAACCTCTGGAAATCCAGGGCCAACTAGCTGCCCAACCCCTCGGGCACATTAACAATAAACAGGCCAGGAAGTCATGCAAGTTTTTAGGTAGTGCTCTCTTATGTCATGCCATTTGTGGGTCATTATGCCACCTATCGGCCAGCTCTCTCGTTGGCCTTCTGCAGACAGTCTTCAGTCCTCTAATGACCAGTAGCTCTGGCTCTGGTCTGCTATATCCATGACATAAACTCAGTTGCTGTCCACCCCAGGTAGGCAAAGCTAAAATAGTAGGTCTTCAGTCTAGAAATAAATATAAACCCTGAGGGGGAATCTCTCAGATATACTGCCAGGCTGTTCCATTGACCAGGGGTCCTGTGCTTGAATGCTTGGCCGCTAATAGTTGTTTTGTTTAAAGGTAGAATTATAAGAAGGCTTTCATTTGTTTGAGAATGTCTGCATTTCTTCTCAGTTGCGTTATGTTGCTAGTTCGGCTAGATAAGCAGGAGAAGTTTACATTAAATATTAAAAGAAAACTTTTTTTTATTTATTTACATATATTTATTCCATTACAGCAACCATTTAACATCAAACTGAAGCATGATTAAATGTATAGTAATCAGTATTATAAACAAACACTATACTTAAACCTGTTTTTGAATTTTATTCTATAAAGGGTCACATGTGTATTTGACCAAGAAAAGCAATGGGAAAATGGATAAACGTTTTACGATGTGCAATACTATGAAGAGCCTTTTTGGGAGTTAGTTTTTTTTTCCACAGCAAATGATATAATGCAAACGTCTTTTGCAAAAAGTTTAGAAATCGAAGTGAAAAATTAAAAACCATTTCACCCAAAAATGTTACTATGTTATTAAATTGATATTGAAATGAAATCTGGCCAGACCATTTTATGAGCCTAGGGTAACTCAGATAAGCTGTGATCAATGAACATGAAGTCTATGGCTGGTAAAATATCAAGTATCATTTAAAGAGTCTCTGAAGCAGACTTCAAGCATACTTGAAGTTAAAAAGGTTAGGATGAATGTAATGTCACACACCTTTGAGCTGACTCTACAGCTCTGTGTTACTGCTGAAAACACACTGAGGTAACAGTCCACCGGTCTGTGATTGTTTGTGATTCACTCATGCCTCACAAACATATCTGATGTGTTTATCTTTCAGCAATGTAATGTAGTCAACTTCTCAAAATTGTTGTGTACATCATGCCCTACATGATAACCCATGAATACATTAAATAAAGATTAAATTAATGTAAGGTTTTGTTTTATGAAAGTTGTATAGGATGTGTTAGTAGTACAGGACTAACATAAGTATTCAGTACTCAGCTCCATTCGCTAGTTATGTAGTAATTACATGGAGAGGATCCAAGTAAAGAAAAATAACTTTAATTGTGAGTTGTAGCCAGGCAGGTTCAATACTGGGAGAATTGTCACTTGACAAAACCGAGAAGAAATCCAAATCGTAGTCAAGGGTACAACCCAGAAGTCAAGGACTAGATGGGCAATCAGTAAGGCAGGCAAATCCAAAAACGACAGGCAAAAATTGGAATGACAAGAGAATTTTCAAGGATCATAGTAAGGAAACTCAAGACAGAATGCTCAGCATGATTGGGAAACACAACACCTCTCAGCAAACTGACATATTCCCAGGCTTTTTGTAGACTGAAGCCTAGTTCCACAGGTGTTAATCCTTCTGGGGACGGGCGTGACTGATTGGCTGTGGGTGTGATGGGCTACCAGTCCAATTTACAAATATTACAATATAATGTGTATTTTTTTTCACCTTTAAAGTCTTAATCAATCTATCTATGGACTGTTTGATACTGAAATAATATAAATATTTAGTCCATTCTGTGACTGAAGCTGAATCAGCAACAACATAATTTAAGATGATGAATGAACCCTGACTTTCTGTCAGACGGGAGTCAACATGTGAGGCTAGGCAAACATGCATTGGACACTGTCCCTTTTCACTGGAGCTCCCTGGGCTGCGTACTCTTTACTCTGCCCTACTACCTCGAAACAAATAATTCCATCTCCAATGAGCCAGACATTAAATTCTGAAATATGCATATGGCACAGTGCTAACTGGCCTTATACACAATGGTGATGAGTCTGCATAGAGACAAGAGGTTCAACAGCTGGATCCATGGCACTGATAATGTCATCTGCATTAAGCAGCTCCAGGTGCTCTGTCATGATCACAACTGTATTTTTTATATTTGATTATAGCAATAAATGGTCTTCCAGGAATACTGTCCGACCACCATCATAAATGAGTTCAAAATCATTTTTAGTAAAATGCATTCTGAAAATTTCAGTTATGGAAATATTGTTAATGAAAACTGGGTTAAAAGATTATTTGATACAAGTACTGTAGCTGGAAGATGTATAGTGCAAAATATTCATCTTTTCCTGTCTGTTTATTTATCTCTGAAAAAGTGCACAGTAACAAATAGATACAAGAAAAGGTCTGACAAATAAGGCAGAGAAAATGCTCAGGGCAGTGTTTGCAGGAGCTGAGTCCCTGGGATTGCCAAAGATGAGCTAATGGCTACGGCACTCCAACAAGCTGGCACTCTGACTCACCAGATCCTCGCGGGGCTCTGGCTGACGTCACTTTGACAACATGGGTCAGACTCCGTCCGGAATGCAGGTCCATTCACTTTGGCTGTGCAGACAGACTCCAGTTGAGTCAATGCTCTGCAGTCTGTGACTGAACGTACTTCATTTTATATTGTGTTAGTAAATGGTACAGTCATCTACTTCTACTTCCTCATTTGATGAATGAGTAAGTACACATATATATGCATATTTGTCCCAATGCAGACATGAGACACTGGGAACAAAACATTACTAATGCTTCATCACCATCATCATCAATACAAAAATATCTCATAAGCATAATTCTTACTCAAGCTTAGTCTGTCAGCTGGTGTCAGGTAAAGACGCTCATTTGTTTTTTTTTCCTCCACCCTGCTTCCTGAGTTTCAATGCATCAGCTCTGATTGACAGGATGGGGGTGTGACTGATTTCTCCCAGGGCTCCATGCTAATAAGCTCCCAGTTGCATTAGGCCACTAAGAATTGAACATTCGTGGAGAGCTCTGGATGGGTCATCTCATTAAAAGAACTGATTATGTGGACTCTGAAAGATTCCTTTGTTATGCTTCATACCATGCTTCAAATATATCAAGAGTATCATTCCTTTAAAATGAAAAGTGGATTTATTGGGAAGTAAACTGTGAGATGGGGTAGGGGGCATTCACATTTCAGATCAGTACTCACTTCTTCCGTTTCTTATGAAAGATTGATGTCCATCCCTGCCTCGAGTTGTTTCCTAACTGCAATACACCTTCCATTTTGGTTCAGTTTGTCTGTTTTTAACCCTCACAGATTTTGTTTCTTTTCTTTCTTCTCATTGATTATATTAAGCTCATTTTAACCCCATACCAAATAACGTCCATGTACCCCACATAGTATAGTTCTGTTTGTCATCCTACTCTAAGCAAATATTAGTTTCCTGAGTATAGAGAGAAATGCTTTTAATCCAATTTTTAGAACCGAAAACAATGGTTTTATGCCTAGTATGACGATGAAGCCAGACCTGTGCTTTTCCATGTGGATATTAGGGTCATGGAGCAGCTTTTCCTGTACTGATAACCATTCTGAAGCCATGCAAATGTAGCATTTTAAGGACATCATAATGATTTATGTTGTTAAATTCATTAAGTCCAGATTGCTTGTGTTCTCTTTTGTCCAGTCGCTTGGATTATTAAGCACTTTTGTGTAAAAACCAAAATACAGTTCCCCATAGCATCAACACAATGCAATTATACATAAAATATGAAGACAATGGCTGGCATGGTGCCATAATGGTTAGCACTGTTTCCTCATTCCCAGCAGGCCCTGTTCAAATCCTGCTCCAGATCTGTGAAGATGGAATTTGCATGTTCTGTCTCTGGTGTGCAGGTTTCATCCTGCAGTCCAAGAAGATGCAAGGTAATTAAAATAATAATCTCTAAATAGCCCATGGTGTATAGGTACCCTGGGCTGAATGGCATCCTGTCCAGCACGGACCCTGACTTTGTGTCCTGTGCTGTCTTAGATAGACTCGAGACTCCACTGAATGATTGGAAGACAGATGAGTGGCTACTGAGATCTAATTTCATTATTATTATTAGTAGTAGTAGTAGTAGTAGTAATGGTGATGGTGGTATTAATAGTACTAGTAGTAGTAGCAGTATAAATATGTGCCAAACATTATTTTGAATCATATTCCACTTCGTCTCTATTGCCTATTCAAAATGTATGAGGCACTTTATTTTTAATATACTATGCTTGAAAGTATGTATCACTGACAGCTGTTCATTTCACTTAGAGGACAGAATTTCAAATTTCAGAACCATGTTCCAGCAAGTCTATATGACTTAATAATACGTTAATCTATGGTAGAGATACAGAAAAATGTATTCATGGATTTCTGAAACAGTGTTTAAACTAGTTAGTCTATAATTTACTAATTTTGGCACAGAATGAGGCAGGATGGTGGTGTACAAATCACATTAGTCAGACTATATTTAGAAGACACATTATTTCTTCTTCCAGTGAACACACATTTACTAGAGACATATTATTTTTGCGTTGTCCCCCTTAATAAACATTTTTGAGTAAAAGTGTCTGGCAAGTATATGTCAACAGCAGCAAAAGCTACGTGTAATTTTGCCTTATATAAATATGAGTTCTACCTACTCATCCAGTACAGTGTTGGGGGGGGTTGCACAAAACAACACTGGACACAAGACTGGGGAAGGCTGGTCACAGGGTATGAATACATTATATGGAATTTAGAACATCAAATACATCTTTGGCGCATCCAAGAAAACCTCCACACCACCAGGGGGAAATGTACACAGGAGTGGGATTCAAAGCAAGCCTGCCACTAGTAAAGCAGGTCTAAACTCTGATTGACTAGTGAATAAGCTTTTAATCTCCTTAGCAAATGTTAAGAATCAGAAATACTATATCTGCTTTGATATTAGGGTTACGTTATACAAAATACACAAGAGAGTTGAACATCAACAAAATGTTTTTTGGCTCTGGTTCTACATTAATAGCCTACAGAAATTTTAGCTTGACTATTCTGATGTTAGCAGCAGATATCAAAGAATTCAGAATAATGACCAAAATGCCATATGACAGGCTTAAAATCAGTTCACTTTGATCTTTTTTGCCACCACCTGATTGTAACATTATTGTATCATATTGTCAAGTGCCTGTTTGTCAAGTATCTATTTAACCCAGCCAAACCCAAAGTTCAACAATTGTTAACTATACTCTTCCAACCTAAAACATCCAGCTATTGTAATTAATTCCCAACATAGATGGTTAACTTATGTGAAGGTAAACAGGTTTGCAGGAAAATTAGAATATAAGCCGGTAGATTAAAATTGTTGTAAAGTAAATATGCCATGTAGCCACATTTCTATTTATTTATTACCAAATTCAATTCTAATCCTCACCTCAGCTCCCACTCACTTTCTCTGATAGCCCTGTAAATTTCAGTTATGCTGTTCATGTTGTCATGGGAATGATACTTTTCTCAAAAGTGGTGCCACATGCTTCAAAATGCATCACACGAGGAGGATAGCAGCGAAGGATCTGGATGTGATTTGGTACAGAGGTTAAAATAAAATGCGGCAATGTTATTGGAAAAGCCCTTGACCATTATTTGTTGTGTACAGACTCAACAATGCTCACCATTAAAATGAGACCTCTGTTTTATTTGAAAGGAAGAGCCTATTAAAGACACTGACTTAGAGAGACAAACAGGTTTTGGAACCGTTGTTTTGACCCTATTAAAGTGTTTGTGTGTGTGTGTGTGTGTGTGTGTGTGTGTGTGTGTGTGTGTGTGTGTGTGTGTGTGTGTTTGTTTTCTTTGCATTTCCTGTATACCTCAATCAGATCTGCAATTAATAAACCTGTTGTATCTTCACAAGCCACATTTTCCACATTTTCTTATCATAGCTATGATCTTCTGCCTTCACGTGATTCTTTCTCTCCTTTCTCCTTAAATGCAACATGATTTCACAGGCTTTAAAGGTACGTGAGCTGTCTCAGCATTTAAAAAGAATTCTGTCTTGTTTTGAGCAAATACGTTACCATTGAAGGTTATGCTTTTAAGGAAAACTGTGTGAATGCTGCTAGAGTCTAATGCTAACAATACTCTTTTAGAGTGTGTAACGGCAGAGCTTTGGAAAATTCATCTCTAAGCCAGTAGAGCAATACATAGTAGGCAAACCACCTGGCAGGGTGGTGTGGTAACACCACAAAAACATCCAGGCTGCTCTCAGTTCTTACAGTCAGTTGAAGCCAATTGATGTGCCTCTCCAAGGTAATGAGAGAGAAGGACTCAGCTCTAACTGGCTGTATGAATGTTCTATCCAAAAGCAGACATAGACTGATAGCTGCTGCACCTGACTGTTGCCTGACTAACCTCCCCCATGGACCACTGAGCACTGAGTATGACAGCTGCCAAGTCTACAGACTTTACCCCAACAACCTATCCACACGGTGAACAAACGGACTCTACTGTGCTTTACACGGCTTCTTCTAACTCCACAAATTATTTTCTCTGATAATATTTTACCACTTTTTTACTACATTGTTTAATCAAAGTTATACCTATTTTTAAACTCTGATAAACAAATGCCACAAGACGTAACATTTCAACATCCATCCATCCATCCATCCATCTTCTAACCGCTTGTTCAATTAAATTTTATTTATATAGTGCCTTTAACAAGGAGTATTGTCACAAAATCAATTACATAGTTTCAGGCCCATGGTCCCCAGAGAGTAAGCCAAGGGCATCTGGGGCAAGGAAAAACTCCCTCAGGAGGAAGAAACCTTGGGAAGAACCAAACACTAAAAGTAACCAGGGTGGGAGAACATGGTAGGCCAGCTGACCAATAATGGGGTCTCTAGAATCCAGACCTCTGTAAGGAACACCCCAGAAAGGGGGGCAGGGGAGAGAGAAAAGTGCATGAGCAGAGCAGCATTTAAGATAGGAGATTAATTGTGATAAAACATCAATAGTTTCGGCACAACTGCATATGACAGCATACGTAACTATGAGGGAAAGGCTGGTGGGGATGCACACATGAGGAATCCCTGAACGCCAGCACTCCAACAACACACAGCAACGTGCAAAGCAAGAGTAACAGCACTGACAGACAGTTCATCCAAAGTCAATAGCACTGATCCCCACCCAGGTCTACACCTCAGAGTATAGCCTAGCTGGGGAGTCAGTAACTACCTAAGGTCCTTGAAAGCTAAACTAAACAGATGTGCTTTAAGGCTAGACTAGTAATGTGGGGAGCAGCACTGGGCACACGGCTAGGGTACGCCCTGAACAGAATGCCAGGCAATCTCAAGGTACATACACACTGGTTCTCATAACAGACTCATACACTACAGGGAATCTACAGATATTGAAATTAAATTAAATGAAATGTCTGATGAGTCTACCAAAGTCAATTAGTCATCCAACACACATCCCCCACCTACAACAGGCTTTATGGGTTGTTGAGAATTCCTAGAGATGCATGCACCAGCCACTGAACAGCACATCTTAGGAACAGTCACCTCTTCTGTGTTAGGCCCTTGCAGTGAACTTGGGTAATATGTTAAGGTCAGACCACAGCTGAATCCTAACATGGCAGAGTACAGACTGAGTTTGTCTTCAGTTTGAAAGATAGCTAAGTCTGCTCTGCCTAAACCCAGATTAGGAGAATGTTCTACCCACACTTGTGTCTCAGTGATACTCAGACTGACACATGGACTTAGGCAAGAGGCATATTAGTCAGTCTGGATTAAGTGACAGGTCATCACTGAAATAATGATGCTACTTGCAGATTAATGTGGTCTATATTCTATAATAGAAGTATTTCCCCCATAAATATATTGCATAAAGACCACTGGTGGCCTTAATAGATTTTAATAGAGCTACTTTACAGACAACACCAGAACTGATCATAGGTCTACTGTGTTGTACTAAGGGCTCACACTAAGATATAAAATGGAAGGAACAATGGAAACAGGAAAGATGGAGTGGCAAAACACATACATCCGAGTCCGTTGATTTTTGTATATAATAAATAAATAAACACAAGGCTTATTGGCATCTCTAATTTGCCCATAGTGGGTGATTACAAGTGCATGAATGCACGAGCCATGCAACGGATTGGCATCCCTGCCAGGGTGCACCCCAGCCTTGTGGTATGCAATGAACTGGCATCCCTTCCTGGGTGTACCCCAGCCTTGTGTCATGCAATGGATTGGCATCCCTTTCTTGATTTACCCCAGCCTTGTGCCATGCAATGGACTGGCATTCCTTCCTGGGTGTACTCCAGCCTTGTGCCCTATGCTCCCTGGGATAAGCTCCGGGCCCCCCTGCAATGCTGACCAGGACTAGCAGACAGAAAATGGATGGATAAATAAGCACAAATGTCCTCTACAAAGGTCCCGTCCCTGGGGTGCGGACTTCATCCTAACTTAAAATAAAAAACACATTCTTGGAAAAGCAGTGTCCAAAAGGAAGAATTACACATCCAGCAAGTTCTTTCAGTATTGATCTAATAAAATTGCTTGTTTCCTGGTTTAACATTTCTTTTAAATATATATAAAGCGTGTCTTGTGACAGGCACTCATTAGATGATAAATGGATCTCCTGAGACTTAGACATTTTTCTCCTAGCTTCCATAGACCTGGACAAAAGCATGGGAGAAATTATCAAAATAATATTTTACTCAGTGATAAGTTATGCCGACGGGTGATCAGTGTTAGTTTGTATTTATCCTGGGTTATTATTGTGTGGACAACTATGCCTGTGTGTTTTAAACTCTGTACCAACTACAATTCCACCAGTACGGCTACGTGACAAGAAAAAGAAAACTACTGATTAGATCTAAACACTGCCGACTCTACTCATTCTAAGCCATTCTGACTCTTCATGCAAACACACTGTGTACTTGTATGCTAGGAAATGAAGACAAGAAAAAAGACTAGAAAATCAGCATATAAATTATGAAGCCTTGGGAAGCCTTTGTTTTGTTTCTTCATTTTTACTTTTGATTACATTCACCCACCTTCTTACTGCTTATCCTAAACAGGGTTGAAGGGAGCCTAAACTTTAAACCAGACCGCATAGGACCCAAAACAGGAGCACTACATGGACAAGGTAGTAGAAAGACACCAATTCACCAAAATTAAATGTTTGGATGACTTGGAAGAAACATGCGAATGCACACACATATGGAACGCACAGCCAAGATGGCAATGACATTCCAACAGAAAACAAAGTGCTTAAAGGCAGGAATTATGCCAAGTTTTTTTTAAATACAACTTTCTTGCAGGAATTCCTGCATCTCAGTGGCTCGTGATTTCAAATGGTACCGAGACCATAGATTCTAATCTAAGATGCGTGAACTTGGTCAGTAACACACGTGTGCTTCCCCTTTCTTTGGTACAGCTAAGCCCTTCTGTTTGTTCATTGTTTCTGACAAGTTATGCAGCATCTCTCTGAAGTCGCATGACACAAAATCATTTTAACTTATAAATAATCACCGCCATATTTCAGTGTTCAGTCAAGTCATGTACATGTTCTGTCTGGAGCTAAACATGAGGCCATTTTAAGGTGGCCCTGTTTGAAACCTAGGTGGGGAAACTAATGATACAATACAAGACAGAACTCATTTACAACACTAGGAAGTGTGTAAGCAAAAAACAGTCCAACATTGTTCAAGCATAAGCAGAACATTTCAACATATCCAGTATCTGGTCTGTTCTTGTTTTACTCAATGCTGTTGGATTAGCTTTAACTCCATGCCATAATAATGCTTTAATTTGAATGTTATTTAGGGCCTTGTGTCCTGGCTGTTCTTCAAATAGTGCAGAATTTTCCCACAAATGCAGTAGAGCCCCAATGTACGTGTGACGTAAGATATGGGAGGTTCACCTGTGTGGATCGGGACCAGATTTGTGTGTATGTGTGTGTGCTTCCATAGTGGAGGCAGGCATCATTATATATAGACTATATAAATTTAACTCTTTGTTTTCTTTAGTGTCTTTATTGCAGTTGCTACCTCAGCACATTTAGATGATGGTATTCTCATATATGAAAGCATTTATATTCAGTCACTCTGTTTAAATCCTGTACTGTTGTGCTGTCTGATTTCATTCTTGCATTGCTGGTCAGTGCATTTTTTGCTGATGCACTAGTATTAATACTTTTGTTAAGTGGTTCAAAATATAAATGCCACTGAAAAATTCATGCAAAACTGTCTTTAATGGTATACCTTTAATCAGTGATAATTAACACGATTGTTTTTATGCTAAATTTCTTCTTGCAGGAAATCAGTTTTGTAGAAATGTTATCACGTCTAATATGTTAGTTAATGGTAGCCTTTTTTAGAACTGAAAATTGTGTTTGATACTCACCTCATGCGTAATTATGTTTTGGCACTTGACTACCTACTTTTCATCAGTTTTCATCTTCTAATGTGCCTGGTGAAGACACGTTGACAAAAAAAAAAAAAAACTTGGCTCTTTTGTTTAAAATGGCAGATGTAAAATAATAGAAGTGGCTGTATGACTCAATGGTAATTGTATCCTTTAATAATGAATAGACAGGGCATACTCATGGCTCTGAACAAAGTTGACGTTAAACACAGTGTTAAAACAAGAATTTAAATAAGTCCCACATTCTCTAAACCTGGATCATTGCTTTTACTGACAGATAGAACATGTTCCATATGCTGTGATATTTGTTATAGGATCAAATTTTGTTATCATATTACATTTACATCCTCTGTGGGTAAATCCAAGATTATTTTCACAATATGTCTTATTTTTGGGCATGTTATAAAAATCTTTATAGATCAAAATGCAAAGTTTAGTCTCTAAATGATGAAATCATTAAGTAATACATAAGAGGTTGTGTAGACCAATAACGCACCATTATGATTCAACCTGTGATTCAACCTCCTAATATGACAACAATTTAAAATTCAAATATTCCACAGAGAGCTCAATGGTATTCCTGTTCACAGCATAATAAGCAGATCAAGTGGCCATTACTTCTCAGGCCAAATTAATGATAATTAATGTTATTCGTTAATATTATTGTAAATGTCTTTACAACAATGTTTTGGGCAATCCAAGTCAGAAATAATCAGTGTTTAACAGATCATGCTGGGTTAATTTGTCTGTGAGTAAGACATTAAGTAGTAAAGTTTCACAGAAAAAACATTCATCTAACCACTTATCCAGGTCAGGGTAACAGAGGGGCCTGGAGCCTATCCCAGGCAGAGCAGCATACACCCTGGACAGGATGCCAAGCCATTGTAGGACACAAGCATGCACACAACCACACACACAATACAGGCAATTTAGAGAGGCCAATTACCATAAATCACGTCTTTGAACTGCAAGAGGAAAGCAGAGTACCTGGATAACACTCCTGAGACACGGGGAGAGCATGTAAACTCCAAACACATACTGTAAAGACAGGATTTCAATCCCAAACCTTGCAGGTGCAAGGCAATAGTGTTAACCTTTGAGCCACCATGTTTCCTTAGAGAATAATATTAATTTGAATATACACAATTATGTATTGCATTGCAAATGTTTCTCTGGTTTGAATGGTTATATGATTATTAAATGTTGCCATGAAAAGCAACAACCTATCATCATCTTAAGCTAAGGTAAGACTCATTTTATTATCAGTTTTGATAATTGTTTCTGTACCCACTGTACTGGCTGTTTTCAATTCAGGGGATCCTAAAGAACCTTTCCAGAAGAGGGTTTTACATATTATTCTGAAGGCAGTACCTTCATTATGCAAGCAGGAAAAGCATATTCTAAATGATTTCTACTCTAGACTAATCCTGTATTGTGGGCATTACGGCCAGTGGAATTTTTGATGAATATGATGTCAGAGTTTACTAACCAAAATATGAACCTTCAACCTTGCAAATTAATAAGTTATTTAAATTGTTGGTACAACTCACCAGTTACTTTTTATTAATGAAGCAACTGGAACATTTAACTGCGAATTATTATGGTTGTGGTCCAGATGTTACAAAATGGCTTCTCATGTTATGTAAGTTACATACCATTATGATATAATAAAGAAATGTGGGCATTGAACTGGGTTTCCTCAAAAGTGTCTATATTTTGAGTATACCAAGGTTCTTGATTGCACATTATAGGAACGGACCTCTATACTTATTTCCAGTTTTGTTAAGCATTCCACATACACCATATGACCAAAAGTATGTGGACACCACTTCTAATTTTGAGCTCAACCATTGTAGCCACATCCAGACCTAATATGAGCATAAAAGCAAACATACAGCCATGCAATCACTATAGACAAACACTGGCAGCAGAATGAGTCATACTGAAGAATTTATTGACCTTCAATGTGGCACTGTCATAGGATACCACTTTTACAACTAGCCAGTTAGTCAAATTTCTGCCCTGCTAGAGCTGCCCTGATCAACTGTAAGTGCTTTTATTGTTAAATGGAAGCATCTAGGAGCAACAACAGCTCAGCCGTGAAGTGGTAGATCACACAAGCTAACAGAGTGGGACCACTGAGTGCTAAAGCATGTAGCGCATAAAAATCGTTTGTCCTCAGTTGCATCACTCACTACGAGTTTCAAACTGCCTCTGGAAGCAACATCAGCATGAGCACTCTTCCTCTGGAGCTTCATGAAATGGTCCATGGCTGAGCAGCTACACAGGTCTAAGTCTAAGATCACCATGAACAATGCCAAGCTTCAGGTGGAGTGGTGTAAAGCAGACCACCATCAGACTGTGGAACAGTGGAAATGCATTCCTTGGTGTGATGGATGAGTTTCACTTCTTCACTATCGGGCAGACTGATGGATGACTCTGGGTTTGGCAGATGCCAGGAGAATATTAGCAGCCTGAATTCATAGTGGCACCTCTAAAGTTTGGTGGAGGAGCAATGATGGGGTTTCAGAGTTTGGGCTAGTCCCTTTATTTCCAGTGAAGAGTCCACACTTAATGTTACAGTATACGAAGACATTCTAGACAATTGTATACTTCCAACTTTGTGGAAGAACTCTAGAGACTCTGCACAGACACCTGATCACCATTGAGATGAATTGGAATGCTGACCGTGATCCAGGCCTTCTCACTGACATGACTCTTCTGGATGAATGGGTGCAATCCCCCAGCCATGCTTCAAAATCTAGAGGACAGCCTTCCCAGATGATTGCACGTTCTCATAGCATCAAAGGGGGTGATCAGCTCCATATTAATGCCCACGGTTTTGGAATGGGATGTTCAACAAGCAGATGTGGGTGTGATGGCCAGGGGTCCACATACTGAAGGACATATAATGTATTACGATTATCGTATGTATTGTGTGATGGTATAATAGTTTATATCAAGCAACATTTTTTTGTGAATTGTTGATTTATACTGCGACCCTCATCAGGAGATGATGATGATGATGTTTAGTTTTAATAGTTGATTCCTTAGCATTTTTAATGTACCTATTTTGTAATGGAAAATATACAGTGACACAGAATATATTCTAAAGCTGTAAAGTCGTAAATGTGTTCCCCAGGATTCCTAAGGAAATTTCAAAGAAATGTTAATTCATCATTTTCTGGGCTCTCCACAAAAATTCCTTCTATAAATAAATCCATCTTTTGGTGCTAATGTCTGTAAACATTGATTTGATAAAATCTGACATGCCAATTTGTTTTCAGCACATCTTAACGTAAGTGAGTTTGTTTCTGTTTTGTTCGGGTTTGTTTTACTTAAAAAGCCAATATACGGAATATGGGTATGTATTTAACAACTGAACAACCTGACAGTAATTGTTAGCTGGCTGCCCAGCAGCTCTGCTTTTACACTTGACTTGTGCTCAGGAATTTGAGATACTTCAAGATTTAACATTTATTCATGAATATGCAGCACACTGAAGATCTGTTCAGGTGAGGTAGGGCAGAGGGGAAAGTTCACAAGCAAAACTGAAGGGAACCTGGTGCTTAATTCAGTTAATGATTAAGAGCATAATCTGTTTGGAACGCTGCTCAGCGAGCACATCACACGCAAACACTAGAGAGCGCTTGTGAGCCAATTATATTGCCAAAGTTTTCAGTGTGATAGGTCATTATTTTAACTTGAAATATAATTTTTTTTCTCAAAATTTTGCATTTTCATGCCTTTGTTAATTTTATCTTGAATGATAAACTGTCTGTCCTATAGCCTGGCTATGGAAATGTCAGTTATTATGGGCCTAATCATTCTATCTTTCCATCACTTTCAGTATGCAATATTCATTGTAATGTATATTAATTGGAACCAATCACATGTAATGCTTTTAAAAGCAAAACTGTAAAGAACAAATTTTACTGCCAAATATTTTATATCAATTCTGTGTATTCCAAATCTGACATATGTAATACATTACAAATTTACTTATATTGTCTATAGTAAAGTTAGTAGCAGGTTCGATTTGTGTACGATGTATGAAGGGGTAGGGCCAACTTCTTTCAAAAGCACATAACATATTCCTAAGTATTCTACTGGATATACAAAAGGAGAGTCAGGAGACCAGGATGGAAACAGATTGTGTTGTATTATCCAGAAATGCGAAATAAGAAATCTTACAATTGAGCTTGGTTCAACCCATCAAGGAGCTGAACAGTAAAGCTCATAGACTGCTTGTCAGTTTGAAAGGTGCTCTCTTTTTCTCTCTCACACAGAATCAGCACTTTCACAGCTTGGTTCTTCCTTTAAAACCGTCATAATTAACAAAGCAATAACAAGCACTTCAAGTGTACAGTCCAAACATATCTACTAACACCTGAAAAACAACAGGCCTTTTACCGAAGGACTGTCTCGGGCCCATCTTATCTCTCCTAGAGGCCTGAGGATTCACTTGGATACCAAATTTCACAGCTGCAGGTCAAATTTACAGCTGCACTGAAGGCAGGAAAACATCTCATGGCCAAAGACCTGAGCAGGGTTAGTCCAGAAGAAGGCAGACCATTTGAATGACAGAACTGAATAGATATATCTTCACAATAAGACAGGTGTGGCACCAAAGGGAAAATATTTACACATTAAAGAAATCTTACATACTATTTTTTCATGTCTCTCTAAATTTCTAGGTCTAAATCAATCCCAGATGTGTTTATGTTGTGCTGGTTTACAATGGCTGAGGTCAGTGGGCTAATTGTCTGAAATGAGGCCCTGGCCAGCAATTTGTCTGTCAGCAGATTTCCACCATCAGAATGGATCTGTCTACCTCACATGTTGTGTTTACAGAGTTTCCTTGTTCAACAGGAATACAGGAATAAGTTCCAAAAAAAGAACATCTGTGATTTATTGTAGGTTCTCCAAAGGTAATAACCATGATTTTATTGCTCTGGAATGAAGAAAGGCACTGTGAAGTAAAACAACCAGACACAATCTATTCTTCACTGCTCAGACCTTGTCATTTCTCATAAATATAGCCAAAATCTTAAAAGCATTCCATTTATTAAGGGAGCAAATTGCTGTATTTCTTTCAAAAGCCCATCCTATTATGGTCTAAATGCATTGGCCTGCTTAACACTCATAGCACAAAGGGAATTCCCAGGGTAATGATGCAGTTTAGAGCTCTCCATTGAGATGAAGTTGCCGTGCGTCAGGCCAGACCAGTACTAATAACATTAACTCAGTGTAAGCAATGCACCTCTTAATGCTCTGTAGTGTCACACATTGTGAGAAAGCATCTATATGTGGGTTGCTCAGTTTGCATTCACACAGGTTAAACCTGTATACTTCATACAACAGTCATCCTTTTCAAGTATTAAATAAGCTTCACTTTGGGAAATTAAGCGTAAGATCTTCTGCTGCTGACACAAACACCCAGAACTGTGCCTTCAATAAATGATCTGAAGTTGTCATAATTGAACGCTCCCAGAGGCTGAGGCCATGATGGAGGCCATTGCAAGAGCCCACGAATCTTGTGACTTACACAAGAGAGGACTAATCTGACTGGAAAGACGTTTGAGAGCCAGCTGATGAGCAGCCATGGTTAAGGAAATGAAGCTGAGGAACCAACAGTGCAGGAATAAGACTTCATCTACTCTACCTTGAGATGCAACATTAATGCCACCCAAATCTTCAGGAAAACATAGTACAGACTGATTTTCCTATGCCAGCTCAGGAACTTCATCATCTCACTACTCCTCGGCCCTCACTGAGAATGTTCTGGCTGCCTCAGTCACTGTGTTTTCCCCCTCTGCCTCCTACAGTACCACTCCTAAACCAGGTAGTCTGCTCCATTGTGAAGACTCTTGGTGGACAGCTACCAGTGATAAAAGAGCTCTCTGCTACCAGGGTGAAGAAGACAGCAGTTTAGATGGTTCTGAATGCCAACCACCCTGGCAGTCACGTCTTTTCCAAATGAGGCAGTCCATCACCGCAGGGTCACTCCTGAAGCTGTTTCCTCAAAAAACTCACCTAAGAATAACCCCTTCCTTGTCACAGTCACAACACCTCAGTTCAGATGTTTTTGTAAATTGATGTCATTATGTTTATTCTTCTGTTACACTTATTGTTTGTTGCACTACATTTTGTTATATGTACTGTATTTATTTTGTGCTGCTGTTGTTTTACAGAATGTTGTATAATAAATCTTGCCCTTGTGTTTTATGTAGTTATTACACCTATATCCAGTGCATATTAAAAGTCTATACAACCTTGTTAAAATGACATGTTTTTATAATATAAAAATTCAATGAAATTTAAATCATGTCAGGAATTTTTCCATCTTCAAAGTGAAATTACAATCTATACAAAAAAGTTGAGAAAAACAATCAAAAACCTTTTAGGGAAAAGAAAAATTTAAACTAAAATCTTAAAATAACCTGGTTGCACAAGTGTGCACACCTTTTTATAATTAAGGATGTGTCTGTGTTCAGAATCAACCTCAATCACATTCAATCTTATGTTAAATAGTAGTTAGCATGCACCTGTCATCAATTATAATGACTTTGATTGACTTCAAATAAAGTTCAGCTGTTCCTGTAGGACTTTCCTGCCATTGTCCTGGTTGCATCCTACCGCATAAGTTATGGTCCTCAAGGAGCTTGACTAAGGCATTAGATTTACCATGGAGCACAATGAGGACAATCATCGGCAAGTGGAGAAAATTTGGCACAACAGTTATCCCTCCAAAATTAATGAAAAGAAAATGAGAAAACTGCCAAGAGGTTACGGTAACGTTAAAGAAGCTGCAGGAATTTTTGGTGAGTACTGGTTGCTCCCAATATTGACAACAATCTAACATTCTTCATGGGGCCTCAATTATCAATGTTGTGTACAAACAAAATGAAGACAAAATCATGAGTATGCAACTTCATAAGCAAAAAAACCCAATCTTATTGCATCACTGGAAGATCTTACACACCTCTGGTCAGTCGTTGTCTTGACATTTGTACACCTGCCTTGATGACAGGAAAATGTTTGGATATTTATGGAAACTCAGGGTTATGTAAAAGCGACTTTTAAAATAAACTTGGAGACATGACAGCCATTGTAAAGCAGGGAAATGTAAACAGAACAGCTGAATGAGCATGTGTGTGCTAACAATTCATATATTGATACGCGTATGATGATCAAAGCAATCCATAGTTTGGTCATGAACTTTTGTTAATGTGTAGTTATTTGCATCTTCCATTCACAAATAAAGTGCCTTTACCTGGTTGTTTGCGAGTACCTGTTGACTGCTCCAGCACAACACAGCATAGCAGGGCATCCTCTAGTATAGATACCATATGTATGTCGCAGTTTGACAGCACAGATGTGGGTTTGCCCCCACCAGTTTCACTCACACTAGTACTGTTTCTCTGATCAGACTGTGGTGGAAATCACCAAGATTCAACAAACAGCTATGGAAAATCAACTTAAACAGTTAATTAATATACAAGTTATTAGTTTAACAATACTACCACTAAACAGTGAGACAAACTGAATAGTTGGAAAAGAGGCAGCCATACATATGTATTTCCTGAAAGAGTGAAATATGTGTGTTTAAAATGTTTAGTGCAAAATATAACTAGGTTTACCACCCTGGCTGCTTATCTAAGAAAAGTTCCCAGGAAAACAAAACTTCTACATCAACATGTAGTTACGCTAAGAATGGCCCAATGATGTTGCATTACCGTGTGCATGTTAGCAAAATATATAAAGACATTTCACTTCTGAAATAACCACCCTTTTAATGCAAATATCCACACTTTAACAAAATTAAAGACCAAATTATGTAATGCTTTGATTATCATGATATGAACAATACTCTTTTTCATTGTCAGTGGTTGTGGAACATAGTGCCAGAATGGTGTCATCTTCAAATGACTTACAGAAATAAATAGAAAATCAATAAATCCCATGTAACATGTTTTATTGTTATGCCCACACCAAGCCAGCCTACATCGGACCTGCCACACCCAACTTACTCCCCTTCATCATCTCCTGAATACTAACCAGCTGTGCCTTGTTATTATCATTTAGTAGCTTTCAGCTGTGCCTTGTTCATCCTTATATAAGCCCTGCAGTTTAGTTGCCTCCTTGTGAGGTATTGTGTTTCCAAGATCATTACTAAGCATTTCTGAATCTCTAGTAGTCTGCCAGTGTGTGACCCTGACTGTTTGACTTCTCCTTCTGCTCCCTGTTTGCTGTGTCTGTTGCTGCCTTGTAATTGATCTACTGCCTGTGACCACGACTGTGTTTTCTATGCTCCCCTGGCTTTTGGAAATCCTACCAGTTCTGGTTTTGACTCCGATTAAACTGTCTGATTCTGCGATTGGATCCTACTGTGTTCTGAATCATTACTTTTATACTTGGCTTGCCACATCAAAGTGTGGCTTGGTAAAATTAATTGTTGGCATTATAAGGGTAAACCACCCCCTGGCCTAACGTCGGAATCCAAGTGGACAGCCGAAGGTATAAATGCGTGTAGGTCCTTCCGTGCGCGTCTGGAAAGGGCTTAAA
>JAACJT020000007.1:2255636-2282507 GCA_009936485.2 Gymnarchus niloticus
GGAAGATGCACACAGGTGGATTATATCCTATGCAGGAGGGTCAGTCTGAAGGAGATTGGAGACTGTAAAGTGGTGACGGCAGAAAGCGTGGTTAGGCAGCATAGGATGGTGGTCTGTAGGATGACTTTGGAGATCAAGAAGAGGAAGAGAGTGAGGGCAGGGCCAAGGATCAAATGGTGGAAGTTAGAAAATGAAGACTGTAAGGTGGCGATTTGGGAGGAGTTAAGACAGGCACTGGGTGGCAGTGAAGACTTACCAGATAGCTGGGCAACTACAGCTGAAATGCTAAGGGAGACAGCTAGAAAGGTGCTTGGTGTGACATCTGGTCAGAGGAAGCAAGACAAGGAAACCTGGTGGTGGAACGAGGAAGTACAGGAGAGTATCCAGAGGAAGAGGTTGGTGAAGAAGAATTGGGATAGTCAGAGAGATGAAGAAAGTAGACAGGAGTACAAAGAGACGAGGCGTAAGGCAAAGAGACAGGTGGTGAAGACCAAGGATAAGACATATGGTGAGATGTATGACAGGCTGGACACTAAGGAGGGAGAAAAGGACCTGTACAGATTGGCTAGGCAAAGGGACCGAACTGGGAAAGATGTGCAGCAGGTTAGGGTGATAAAGGATAATGATGGGAATGTACTCACAAGCGAGGAGAGTGTGTTGAGCAGATGGAAAGAGGGGGTGATGAATGAAGAGAATGAGAGAGAGAAGGTTGGATGATGTGGGGATAGTGAATCAGGAAGTGCAATGGATCAGCAAGAAGGAAGTAAGGACAGCTATGAAGAGGATGAAGAATGGAAAAGCTGTTGGTCCAGATGACATACCTGCGGAAGCATGGAGGTGTTTAGGAGAGATGGCAGTGGAGTTTCTAACCAGATTGTTTAACGCAATCTTGGAAAGCGAGAGGATGCCTGAGGAGTGGAGAAGAAGTGTACTGGTACCAATTTTTAAGAACAAGGGTGATGTGCAGAACTGTAGTAACTACATAGGGATAAAATTGATTAGCCACAGCATGAAGTTATGGGAAACAGTAGTGGAAGCTAGGTTAAGAAGGGAGGTGATGATTAGTGAGCAGCGGTATGATTTCATGCCGGGAAAGAGCACTACAGATGCGATGTTTGCTCTGAGGGTGTTGATGGAGAAGTATAGAGAAGGTCAGAAGGAGTTGCATTGTGTCTTTGTGGACTTTGAGAAAGCATATGACAGGGTGCCTAGAGAGGAGTTATGGTATTGTGTGAGGAAGTTGGGAGTTGCAGAGAAGTATGTAATAGTGGTACAGGATATATATGAGGGCAGTGTGACAGTGGTGAGGTCTGTGGTAGAAGTGACGGATGCATTCAAGGTCAAGATGGGATTACATCAAGGATCAGCTCTGAGCCCTTTCTTATTTGTAATGGTGATGGACAGGCTGACAGATGAGATCAGACAGGAGCCCCCGTGGATGATGATGTTTGCAGATGACATTGTGATCTGTAGTGAGAGTAGGGAGCAGGTTGAAGAGACCCTGGAAAGGTGGAGGTATTCTCTAGAAAGAAGAGGAATGAAGGTCAGTAGGACTAAGACAGAATACATGTGTGTGAATGAGAGGGTGGACGGCGGAATGGTGAGGATGCAGGGAGTAGAGTTGGCGAAGGTGGATGAGTTTAAATACTTGGGGTTAACAGTTAAGAGTAATGGTGAGTACGGAAAAGACGTGAAGAAGAGAGTATAGGCAGGGTGGAGTGGATGGAAAAGACTGTCAGGTATGATTTGTAACAGACAGGTAGCAGTAAGAGTGAAAGAGAAAGTCTACAAGACGGTAGTGAGACCAGCTATGTTATATGGGCTGGAGACAGTGGCTCTGATGAAAAGACAGGAGGCAGAGCTGGAGGTGGCAGAGTTAAAGATGTTAATATTTGCATTGGGTGTGACGAGGATGGATAGGATTAGGAATGAGTATATTAGGGGGTCAGCTCAGGTTGGACGGTTTGGAGAAAATGCAAGAAAGCCAAGATTGTGTTGGTTTGGACAAGTCTATTTGGACAGGATAGATGCTGGGTATATTGGGAGAAGGATGGTGAGGATGGAGCTGCCAGGCAAGAGGAAAAGAGGAAGGCCAAAGAGGAGGTTTATGGATGTGGTGAGACGGGACATGCAGGTGGCTGGTGTGCCAAAGCAAGATGTGGAGGACAGGAGGAGATGGAGACTGTTGGTCTGCTGTGGCGACCCCTGAAGGGAGCAGCCAAAAGTGAATTATGATGATGACAATTATTTTTCCCCCGATGACAATGAAACGTGAACTTATGCAAACAGTTCCAGCTGAGACCTTGGCGATGCATGCAGGAAGAGGTTGCCAGTGTAAGGAGTTAGAAAGATGTGAAGCATCCTGATAAATGGTACATGATGCTTTTGAACTGAGGTGACCAGAAGTTCACTTGTACTGAAAACATTTAATGCATAATGGGTGTGATTTATATGTGTTAATTGTAATTGTACTTTAAAAGGACAAAAATATCCAGAAACACAAGGCAGGAGCTTTTCTGTTAAGCTTCAAACCAAGCCAAAGGACGATACTGAGTAAGCAATATTGACGGGCTAATAAAACATGCTAATATCATAAATTAAAAACAACAATCCAGATGTACTGTGTAATGATATCAATACAATTATACTTCCCATTCAGGGTCTCGCACTGATGATGTACCTCTAGTAATGCCTTATTATATATAATTGTGTTGCTGAGTGAGGATGACTTTCCACTTCAATTAAAATTGTTATTCTGTGCCAGTTGACTATCCTTAGTTTGACAGTGCATTGCATTGTGGGATTATTAATTGAGCACTGTACAAAATGGTGAGTGATATTAGGAAAAATAATGAGAAGATGAGTTAAGCCTCGCCTCCGTCTCTAGTATTTCCTTTCTTCTTGCATGATAGTAACTGAGTGAATAGGCATTGCAAGATATAACAAAAATGATCATAAATACCTGGCCAAAAAAAAAGTCACTGTTTCAGTTTAAATAAGCAAATACAGTAGGCTCAGCAAAGTTATGCAGCAATAAAATGAAATCAACTGAGTACCTGAATCTACTGAATGACCAAGTTGTCTCATCAATGGATTTTTTTCTTCCCTGATAGGATGGGCGTATTCCAGGACAAAAATGCCAAGATTCTTCGGGCTCAGATTGTGAAAGAGTGGTTCAGGGAGCATGAAGAATCATTTTCACACATGACCTGGCCACCACAGAGTCCTGACCTTAACCACATTGAATGTTTTTGGGATGTGGTAGAGAAGACTTTATAGAGTGGTTCGACTCTCCTGTTGTCAATACAAGATTCAATGAAAAATTTATGCAAATCTAGGATGAAAAAAATGGTGAGACATTGCATAAGCTCATCCAAACAATGCCACGATGAATGCTCCTTAATCAATGCTAAAGATGGTCAAATGAAAGACTGACTTTTTTTTGGCCGGGCAGTATATTTAGCAATCTACTGTGTTTCAGATACAGTCAGCAGTTTTAGAGATCACAGTCAAGGGGTTGCAATGCAGAATAATGGTGGATCATACAATAACACATGCAAGTTGATCTGAAGGAATAGAAAACAGATACACTCCTACATGGATCGGCGGAGCCCAGAACAGTGCAGCATTAAATGGGGATGGTCCCCATCTCAACAGCACCAGCTGGAGCCAGGGGGCCATTTAAGGGAGCGAGATGGAGCTGATCTCCAGGAATCCCAGATAGTAATAGCTAAGGCGTCTAACTGTCATCATCGCCCCCGCCGTGTCACAAGCTCCTACAGACACAGGCAGTGGCAGGAACCACCTTGACCCCCCCAGGATCGACGCAAGCTGAGACTTTGCAGAATGAGCATTGGTGTTGATTTTAAGAACAAAAAAAAAAAAACAAACAAGTAATGTTTGTCACATCTGTTCTCAGCAATGATGTGCGAGTTCAGTGGCTGATGGAATGGATCCAGTTCAGAATGGTGAAGATAGTGCTGTACCGGACAAGTGAAAATCTGGGGGGAAGGTAAGCCGGGGGTGTCTAAATTAATGGAAATTTAGGTTGCAGGAGTAGGTGGTAAATTGAGCAAGGTGTAAGAAAGAAGTCCACCCTTTACCAGCACATCTTCCTCATACATTAATGAGTCAAATCAGAAGGCAACCTATGAGACCAGAAATGAGCATGATCGACGGGATTCGAGGTGCTACGATTTCCTCAACAACTATATTGGAGGACGGGATTCGGCCCACAGACAATGAAAGTACCTGCGACAACGGCGGCCAGCTGCTGTGTCCTGGTGATGGGGTAGACATCTCGAGCCGCCACAATCGCTGAAGCTATTTTCTTGCTGTACCTCTCCTCTCCATAGATATTTAGGATGGATGCAAGAGCCTGTTGGTCTAAGGCATTCACCACATCAGCCGCACTGGGCATGGTGGGGCACCTACGCCAAAGAGAAGCCTAATCAGACATCTGACACCACACTCTCCCTGACATCTATCTGGGCTGGAGACCTAATATGAGAAAAAGTAGCACAAATCAATAAACACTGTGGGCTCTATTTTGATGATGCAAAGCGTAAAGCGCAAGGCGCAACTAACATTTATGGGCGTGTCCAAATCCATTTTGCTCTTTTGACGGCAGAGAAAACAGACTTTGCGCCAGCATCCAGCTACACCTCATTTAAAAAACACCACTCCTATGAGCGGGAAACGTGCGCAAAATCATTTGTTATTTTGAAAACGTGTGCACTTGGCAGGAAAATGAGGAATGCACTAGTATGACACTAGCAAAACCACTTTTCCGCCAGTGCAAAATAGGGCCCTGTGTTGTAAATTAATACGTATTCGAATTCTAAGAAGGGAGGTGGTGGTGCATAGACACACTGAAAAGTTCGGGCAAAAATATTTCATAAATAAAAATGGCCTTATTGAGCACACCCCATTGTAGGGCACAGCTACACAGCCACTCACACACCACAGGCCACTGAGAAAGGCCAATTAGCCTACATCTCATGTATTTGGACTATAGGAGTATACTGTAGTACCTGGAGGAAACCTGCGAAGCACAGAGAGAACATGTAAACTCCACACACACAGACCAGAGGTGGGACTTGAACCACCAACCATAGAGGTACAAGGCAACAGTGCTAAGGCAACAGTCACCAGGCCCCCAAACAAGCAATACAGTTGGAAAATTATTACTGTGCTTATATAAGCTACACCTTATCTTGTGATAATACATCTGGTAAGACCACAGCAGGAAGAATATTATTGCTAGTGTTTTGACTTCTAATGGCAGGACCTGAGCAAGGAAACACTGATCAAATCTGTCATTCCCCTGGTATGTTATTAATAATGTAAATTTTAAGCAAAACAAAAAGGATTCTAAGACAGAAAAGGTTGCAAGTTAAATATTTTAAAAAGAAACTACATCCTAAATAGGAGATATTCAAAAAATTGCATTCAGTGGAGTTTCTAAGAATGAACAAAATATTCCACTGAATAACTAGCCAACATAAATATTAATTGTTAACATAAGAATGTTAGGACCTTAGGATGACTGACTCTATCATTAGGAAACCAGCAAACAGGCAATTCAGCATGATCTGGCTCATAATCAATTCATGGCCCTTTGGACAGTGTTTTGTAATTGGTATTGAGGACACTAATAAAACAAGAATAGCACAATTCACAGAGGCCTCCCAGTTACAGTGCATGCTGGGAATAACACAGTGACATTTACATGAGAAGGATTCCTGCAGGTCCATTTCATCCTTGGGGGATAAAATATGCTTAATGACTGGCTCCAATTACAGGAGGACATTTTCAGCTTCAGCATTATTCAACCAAATTTATGGGATATGGCAGCCACTATGTACACTACCAGTCAAAAGTTTTTGCACACACTAAGATTTTATACATTTTCAATGTTACTCACATAATTTTCATTAAAAATTCTAGACACTCAATAGTGTATATATAAATGTAAGGAGATTTATGAATACTATAACGTGATAAATGTAATAAACCATAATAACCATAAACCATGCCCCAGGAGTGTTGGAATGAACTTACAGAGCAATATTTAATGTTCCTTGAAAGAATGCCTCGAATTTGATCTGCTGTTGTAGCTGCTAGAGGAGGCTACTTTGATGAACCAAAGATATGACCAATTTTCTTGCTAATAAAGGTATTTGAAGGACGCTGAACGTGAATGTATTAATTTCTAGCAATGAATATTGATTGTCTAGAATTTTTTTTGTGAAGATTATGTGAGTAACATTGACAATGTAGAAAATCTTAGAGTGTGCAAAAACATTTGACTGGTAGTGTATGTAGTGAAATTCTGAGGCTATATTTCTACAATTCAGTGGAATTAAAGAAGGCTTGCCTGTTTGACACAACAGCCATGACAGCAACAACTCAAGGAGTCTAATTATGTTCAAGTACCACAAGAGAAGATTAAACCACTACACCAAGTCTGGATCATGGCAAAGTGAAAAAGGTGGGGGGGTGTATGGAGATGGGGTATCATAAAGATCCATCATTATCCTGGAGAGAAAGAAAATGAAACGGGGTACAACAGTAATACAATCCAAAGGCCACGCTACACTACTCCTGAATCAGTGAGCCATGTGAAAGCCTCATTTCACTTTAGGAGGTTAAAATGACCCAGAATCCATGTCAGCAGTAGACACAGTGCATGTCTACAGAGCATCTTCTGCCAGTTCTGTATAGTCAAAATGGAATAAACAATTTCAGTGAATCCTTTCATATGACAAGCAATTAAAACTGGCATGCATCTTTCTTCAGGGTTTATACATTGATACATATTTCATCATATAGTATAGTTATGATTGCATAACTGTATGCCTACAGGACTGGAAAAACATGTACAGTACTGTGTAAACGTCTTAGGTGGGGAAAGAAAATTATGGGTATGCTTATGCTGCTATAAAACTGACTTTATGTCTGTGAAATTGTTTCAGTTTACATATTTAAAAACATCACCTCAGTTCATCCCAGAATTTGAAGTTTCTATCCAATATACCCATGAATTACTGTGAGTACACCTTGTTGGGCTAGTGAATACTTCATAAAGTTAATAAACCAATTATGTTAACCAATTAAGTGGACTGGTGGTGAAATTGAACAACTACATGGGGTGGCTGGGATGGTCTAGCCATCCAACGAGATATCAGGAACATTTTGGAGGACAGAAGAAACTCTAGTTACTTTTTATTTTAAACTGTTTATTTTACATATCCAAATGTGAAATTGTGTTTTTACTCTGAATAAATATGCAGTTACTGCTCAGATAAATGGCCTCAAACATTTTCCTTGCCTGCCTTTTGCACAGTACTCTATATAAATAAAAATCAGCCCCTTCCTGTACTAGACAAGACTCAATCAACACCACCCCTACAGCCAGTCATGGATGTTTCTCCACAGCAGGAAGTGAAAGCTTGTTAGGACCGAAGGGAAAAATGCTAAAGGAAAAAGAGTTTCAGTGCACAATAGAAAGAAAATTCACCTTCTAGCAATCCAAAGCACAAGAAAAATGTTACATTGGAGTCACAAAAGACCAAGAAAGATCATTTCGGTGATGGGCCCAAGCAAAGAGTTTGCTTGACGCATACTGAAAATTTGTATTAAGTATAGAAAAATGGTTTCCATCACCTACATATAAAGCAACCTGAAAATTTAAGTGAATTTTTGAGTGAGCAAAAATTATGAAATACGCTAAAGCAGAGCCTTCCTAAAACAAATCTGCAGCTGATATTGCCTATAAAAGTTGTTTCCATCAGAGATCTAAATAATAATGCCATCATTTTTTTTTTTCCCTGAAAGGTCACTACAATGGCATGCTTAGGCATCTTCTGTGCGAACATTCTGGTTTGTATGGAAATATTAATGCATATTAATGGTTTTAAACAGGTGAAAGGCATACTGTTCTTATCCATACACAAAAACTCAGTCTAAATCAGGAAGGCAATGACAGGGGTTTGCAGGGAATCTGCTGAATATGAAAATCTACAATGGAAATAGCTGCTTGGGGTGTGACATCTTCCCCTAAGTAATGGCCATAGTGAGTCTCCGGCAGGCAGAGCGTGATGAATGACATTGTGTCAGTGCCAAATTGAGGGCCCTGGGTTCCTGCTCCCCTATTTAATGCTTTCTGTCTGAATTCCTCTCAGCTCACTTCTAAGGCTAAGTGTGAAAGAAGTTGCACTATATGTAACCTGTCTTTAAACTTTACGAACTAAACTCAAGGTATCCTGAATTATTTAAAATAAGGAAGTTTGTCATTTGCAGGAAATAAATTGTTATTATTATAATTAGTTTTAAAAGTATCTTTAGTATACATATGGCTCGTTGAGGACTTTTTAAACTTATTTGCTCTTTAAAAAAAAAAAAAATATGCTCAGTGTTATTCAAGAACCCAGAAAGTCAGTGCTCAGATTCCAGGTACTAGAGATGTCCTACCTCCCTCCATCCATCCGCATATCCAGCAGCCCATCCTTACTGAGGGAGAAGCCTCTCTCTGGGTTGTCAAGCTGCATAGAGGAGCACCCAGCATCCAGGAGCATGCCATCTAGACTTCTGGGCTGCACACCATGCTGCCACAGTAGGTCGAGCACTTCGCTGAAGCGTCCTAGGACAGGGTGCACTTGGCCCCTGGAGACAAAAGCCACAGCAAGTGAGTTCTGTGAAGAGGACCTGTGCAAAAACACTTACATATCACCCATCCTCTAGCCTATACTTCACAAGTTTACTCGGACTAACAAGATTACAGTGTTCAGGACATCCATTACTAAAGCCCCATACCTAAAGACCTAGACAGCAGTTGTTTTATCACTGACAAAGGTGCATCACCAAAAAGCTCCTCTAAGACATTTATAATAAGAAATAAAATAGCAAACTACGTGCATATAACAGATATAAAATTATATTTTACATAACCTCCATGGGGGTTCAAAGGTACATTTAACAAATGTACCTCAAAATGTGCCTTCAAAAGCAGGATAAGAGATTATATTTGTTTGGTCAGGTGGGACTCTTGGGTAACACTGCACTAGTGAGACCACAGTTAAGCTGATGTTAATGATGAGCAGTCTACTCAACACATACCCTCCTCACATATAAATAATGCATAGCAATAACTCAATCCTTAACAGAAAAGTTGGCTTCTAGTACAGAGTAATTTCATTTAGGCCGGGACTTAACAGTAGATAAATCTGTAACCTTTTCAAAAGGATTAATGAGATATACTACTATGATCCTCACGTAAGCTGGAATTATAAGAAAACCGATGAACAAAAACAAATGAACCCATAGCTTCTTTAACTGAATATTTAGTAATGTGTACACTTTCACAATTCACACTTTTTTCTGGATTCACAACTTTAGCAGGATGTAAGGAGAGTCTATGCTTACATACTACTTTCTACAACAGGCTTCCACTGCGTCAGAACTGAGGTCAGTTCATGATGAGAAGAAATCGTGAGGAAGATTCCTGTGTGGGAAACGGCATAGCTCATCCAGCACAGATTTTAGAAGTTTAGAAATGACTGAAGTGAGAGTGCTGCTGGACTCAGAATTGCACGAGGACATTATAACCATGTGCAGTGTTCCTCAGTGTTTGAGCAGCACTTTTTACTGCGCGGGTGGAGAATGTATTAAACAGGCTGCAGTTCTCTCCCCATGCCCCACAAACTCCTCTGATTATAGCTCTGCTCCACCCTCTCAGCTAGGGGGAAGCCATATCTCTGCCTCCCACACACAGCTCCTGGACCACCGCAAACAGGCAATAAGGCAGGATGTCACTAACTATCATCCATGTCCACATGACCTTTGCAAGCTCCAAGCTTGGAGATATTGGTGAGGCAAATCCAGGCCAGTGAAGAAACATTCAGAAGAATTGCTTAGTATGGTATGAGACATGACGAAATCCTTGAATTAATAATCACGTGACAGTCAGCCACACAGATGCCTTCATCACTGCTGGGCTTCACATCTTCTTATTAAAAAAATACATTTGTGTTTTTTTTTTAATATGGCAAAAGATAACCAAAGAAATAGTGAAGCAACTAGGTAGAGAATCGCCGGCAGACCCAGGGTGCGTCAGCTTGCCCACCCACTGACACTTCAGCAGCCGGAGCAAGAGAACATTGTGCATGCATTGTCAGGTTTTCCTACTGCGCTCAGCGACTATCCACATCTCCAATAATTTGTGGAAAATCTATAGCGAGGCATTTTCCTCACCCACACGCCAGTCCACCATCGACACGTCAGGTCTGCACACTGAGAACCTCTCTGTTCCTCTACACTTTCACAGAGGATGCTGTATATATTAAAGTCAAATCAATACAGAACAGATTTAAGGCTGCAGCCGACTTTGACCTTTCTCAGTCAAGACTTTGCGTTTCTTCATTGAATCAATGATCCAAATGAGGCCCCATCACAGTGATTTCAACCAGTAATAATGAGTTAGAAATAATAACAGTGTATACAATTTTAAATGTCATTAATTAAATTCAAATTGCATAGGTTTACTTCCACATCTAATCAATGTGTTGACTGATAGTTCGTGGAATAGTTTAGAAATACTGATGGTGTAAGCATGAACATTTATACAAGGATAAATGGATTATTGTTACATTAAAATGAACACAGAATGTAAATTATACTTGACTGCTCATGTCAAACAATTCCAGTAATAAGATCTTTTTTTTCCATTAATCTGAAAGTAAAATACTCATCAGCTAAGAATTGTGTCCCCTAATATATAAGAAAGTTCGATGCGGCTCATTTTCAGCTAGGCTGTTTGTTATATAGGATGTTATTGCAGCCTGCATTAGGTTGAGTTACTTTCAGGCCTGGTACAGTTACTGGTTTACCAACAATTATGTTTGGTGAAAGGATTAGCTGTTAATTTAACCCTCATGAATAGTAAAGAGTTAAGTGAAATAACACACACTTTTGTAATATAATGTGAGAACTTGTGTACAGACTTAACGGGACTGACAGTAGCTGGAAGGTTTCTGTCAAGTTTTAATTTTCATCCACGCATTCATTTTCTTGCCATTTACCTTGGGCAGGATCACAGGGAGGCCTGGGGCCTGGATCCTATCCGAGGCTGGATAGGGCACAGGTCAGGGTTACACCCTGCATGGGATGCCTGTCCATCAAAGGCCACAAATACGTGTACACAATGGGCAATTCAGCAAGGCCATTAGCCTAACTGTATCTTTTGATAGTGGGAGGAAACCAGAATGCTCAGATGAAAATAGGCAAACTGCACACAGGCAAAATGCTGGTGAGATTCAAACCCACAACCCCGGGGGTGTGAAGAAACTCAAAGAGCCACTGAGCTGCAAATGTAACATTCACATAGTATATATATGATGCATATACATGAATACAATTTCTGCAAGACTAAGATTGCATCAGCAAATATGTCTTATTCCTGTCAGATGGAATGTTTTGCTTATCATGTATATTCTGCACTTTTGAAGATTACATTGCTTGATTGTAGCTCCATGTTTCTCACATGACTTTGTCCTTTTAGTCAATGATACACCCTCGACATTTAAGTGACCTTAAGGTCTTCTTTATGTAAAGAACAAACACCTCAGACTCCCTTGTTTTAAAAATATGTGAACTGGATGGAAGGCCCAGGATTGTTCATGCAACTGCATACTTTCCTAGACTGCAAACACAATATGTTATGTCAACGTGGCATGGCAAATCTGTTCTCCATAGAAGGATGCCATCTCAACTGAAACCCCAGATGAACAAAACAAAGTCAGTGCTTGTTGTCCTGAAATTTGTGGTTTCACCTAATTTCTACACCAGCTCTCTGCACTGCCTCTCTATTCACATCAAGAAACCAAACACTGAATGTAAGCCCATATGAGACCTTCGATTGCTGAGCGGACCATAAGATGCTTAATAGATATAACTATGCACCATATCCATATATTATTCTGCCATTGACTTGTTCAGGTTAAGGAGCACTCAGAATCTGGAACCGCAAAGACATTTCAATTCTTAGGATTCGATTCAGGTAAGTCTTGCCATGCTACAAAAAAACCAAAACAACAAATGATTGGATACCGTTAGAATTTTGAATGCTACTACATCTGAACCCATGGAACAAAATTTTATATTTTAGATTCATATTTTCTATTGCAATGTTATTTAACTTGCTATAAATCTATCTTGTGGGAAATGTCACCTTACTATGACAGTTATGTCTTAAATATTTTAATACCTTTAAACTTTAAATCAATGCTAACATAAATTCAGTTTATATATTTAAAATTAGTTAACTGCTAACTGATTCCAAATGTAAACATTTCCAGGGACTTGAAATAGTAAAATCAACAGCAACTGACAATACTTTTTCCATTTTTACTGTGACTGTCTGTACTTCAAAGATGGTTAATGTTGTTATTTATGTTGTTATTCACATGTTTCGTTCCAAAATAATGAATACATTTTTTATAATTAATAAACATGATAAAATTGCTCATAAACAAAATCCACTAACATATCTGGGTACAACCTCAGGTTAAACTCCATCCATCTATCCTAAGTAGAGTCAGCACAGGGCACCCAGGATGGTATACCAGTTCATCACAAAACACACAGATACACATACTACATGTGGTTTAGAGATGCCAATGAGCATAATGTGGGAGGAAACTAGAGTACATGAAGAAAACCCACACAGCACAGTGAGAAAATGCTAACTCAGCACATGTACAGCAGAGGCGGGATTCAAACCTACAACCCGGGACGTGTGAGGCAACGCTGAGACCCAAAAAGCCACAGTGCTACCCACCTTCAATTCATTTATTAAATATGAAGCCTACAAACAAAACAAGACCTGTATTTCTCCATTGAGAAAGTCCCTAGCAAGAGAGCCAAGAGAAAGACATAAAAAGTATACATTCCACACAGACTTCTGAATGAGGATAGGTTTTTACTGTATGGCTCCCTGGAAATAAAGACTACACTTCCCTCTCACCTTTTATGGAAGGTGCTGGATCAGGGAAATATATTGATGGTTCACACATATTTTGTCCTAGCTTCGTCTTCACATAGCATGATGAAACTTGATGATGAGTCTGTTTAGACATAGGTTATGCCTATATACACTACAAGTCAAAAGTTTTTGCACACAAAAGTTTTTTCTACATTTTCTGTTACTCACATAATTTTCACAAAAAAATTCTAGACACCCAATAGTGTATATGTAAATGTAATTTGAAATTTTGTAATTTGTAATTTGTCTTTGCAAACCACGAAGTTCAACTCCAGCCCAAAGGAGATTTATGAAAACTGTAACGTAATAAACGTAATTAACCGTAATAACCATAAACCATGCCCCAGGAGTGTTGGAATGAACTTAGAGAGCAATATTTAATGTCCCTTGAAAGAATGCCTCAAATTTGCTCTGCTTTTGTAGCTGCTCGAGGAGGCTACTTTGATGAACCAAAGATATGACCAATTTTCTTCCTAATAAAGGTATTTGAAGGATGCTGAATGTAAATGTCTTATTTTTTAGCAATGAATATTGAGTGTCTAGAATTTTTGTGAAAATTATGTAAGTAACATTGATAATGTAGAAAATCTTAGCATGTGCAAAAACTTTTGACTGGTAGTGTATATGCCTACATATCAAAATATGAATGCAGACAAGTAAGCAAGGGGTTTGCATCTGGCATGCATGAAATAAATATTATATGCTTAACATGTACTGAGCCTTTTCTTCAATGTGTACAATGAAGATTTTTATAAGAAGCTAGACTGGCTAACATGAGCATTTTAGAATTACACTATAATCATAATTCCTAACAAACTAAAAAGACAAATTCTCCAGATCCACATCATGGTGCCTGCCACTTTTGATATAGCATTCTATTCACTAATCTTGGAACTCTACACCAGCTACTGCTCAGGAAGGACTCTGTTAGGAAATCATGGAATGAAGCTGTATGTCCTTGGGAAGTTGACCTTTCATTGACAGTCTTTTGCTTCTCATTGCCAATGTTACCCAGATATTTGCTTGGGCATTTGTAAAACTGTTAAATAAAGCCTTAGATTATTTATTGCTGAAGAAAAGTTTGACACAAATATATTATGTAAGCTGTACATTATTAAGGGGGAAAAAACTCATTTGCGTATGTCTGTGTAGGCTTATAATTACTCAAACCAGTCTATTTATAGTTGCACAGCCCACCATATTTACATCATGCTGTACAAAGAAAAACATTTTTTATTGCCATGCTTTCATTGTCTGAAATAGCTTCATGCCTAGGGCACAACGGGTAACTTTTAAGTTAAATGTGATAAATAAAGATGACATCACACATGTTGCTATCTGCCAATTTAGGGGGATTTCAGAAACAGCTCCAAGCTTGGGAACCCCTAGTAATGCTATAACCACTTCTGTCCAGGATAAATTGAGGCCAGCTGCTAAGACAACGTATTCAGTCTGCATTCTGTGTGAAATTTCACTTCTGTAGAATCTTTCAAAAATTTCCTCCAGAGGAGAGACATGCAACAAGCCAGAACATACATATGTACGACTCATGTCCATGGAAAGAAGAGCATAGTTGAAAAGCTTCTGCCAGTTTAACATCAATTTCAAGAATTATAAGGAACTTAATCAATTATATGTTTGGTTTTAGGAAACTTGTGAAGTGCTACCAGTTACTTAATGGTAATAAAGATTTCTATTGCTGCATGACTTTCCCACTGTTCTTTCCAGAAGAACTGAAAATGCTGAAGGAAAAAATCCCTGCAGAATTATGGGTACATAAAACATAGCACAAACCTAAAATCCATGATTTCTGAGGTAGTGCATGCTAGGAAGCACACTAAATATGTGGTGTTCAAAGTAGTCTCTTATCCTTAATTTGCGTATTGTGATATGAAGAAGGCAAGAAGGCAGCTTACCATGAGTCTTGACAAAAGCACCGGAAAATCATATTTCCCCTAGTAAAAGGTGTATTACTGACATTTCTCAGCCATGCCAAATGTGTTTCCATCCTGAAATCTCAAGGTAAGACACACCAGTCATAAACTGGTACAAAAACAACTATATAAGCATCATGTAGCAGAACCCTCAGTCAAAAGATGGCAGTCACAGATAGGTCAAATACCAGTGCAGAAGTTAGGCAACCACTGAGTGGAATCTGATGCTTGGAGGGAGCACCATGATGGACAGTTTGAAGTTGAAATGTACAAATGAAGGGATATATGCAGCTTATGCAGCAAAAATAAATAAGCCTTTCAAACATCATAATTAAAAAAGAAAACAATTTTTGAATGAACGGCAGAGACTTTAAAATGTCATGCTACAAAAAATATGCTATAGCTGTGTTCATTTCTGGTTTCAGAACATATTTACTGATCTTCTTTTGCAGATTTCATAGGTTGATGAACATAAAAAAATACATGGAACCACACTATTCTCAGGGTCACTGCTTGCCTCTGTACAAATCAGCAGCTAATAATGTTCCTCAGGTTCAAAATACTCTCCAGCACCGACCTGTTTATGTCATTGATGCTAGAGATGATTAAAGATTAATAATTACCTTCAGTGGGGGACTGAGGGTGAAAATGTCTACAGTTTGAGCAGAAAATGAAAACGAATAACAGAAATACATCTTAAATTAGGATATAGAAAAAAAGCGAATTAATACCCATTTGTGATCAAGGCTGTTTAAGAAATTAGTTTAAAAAATGTGAAAAATACAAAACTGAAATCTTAAAACCAGTGTTACACAAAATAAGGGGATATGGTGCTATGTGGTTAGCACTCTTACACGGCCAGGGCTGGGAGTTCAAACCCCACCTCTGCTGTGTGTGTGGTATTTGTATGTTCTCTCAGTGTCTTGTAGATTTTGTCCGGGTACACCAGTTTCCTTCCGCAGTCAAAAGATGTGATTTTGGCTAACTGGCATCTCTTAATTGCCCAAAGTGCCTGACTGTGTGTGTGTATGATTGCATGTGTGGCTTTGCATCCTTTCCTTGTGCACAGTGCTGCTTGGGATAGGCTCCAGGACCCACTGTGACCCTGACTAGGAGAAACAGTTAGAAGATAGATGGATGGACTATACACAAAGAAGTAACAGCGGCTAAAACTCCGATTATAAGCAGTAGTAAAATTCCCTATCAGCTAACTAGCTGCACATTACCATCCATTCAGCTGATGTTGGCTTTCTTATAGTGTGAAAAAAACAATACATAAATTATTTACTAAATACTAAGGACATGCAGTCCCTATGGATGTATTGAAAATCATTGACTTGTTCAGCCATTCAGTATTCCCTATACAGTTTACTATACAGGGAATGAGTCAGTGAAACATGAGGCCCATTTCTGACACTATCCTAAGATGTTGGTATCTTAGCAACCTGATTTTTGCAAATAGCAAAATACAGTGATAATATTTATGGAATAAATGAAATAAAATAAATATGAATGTGTAAGCCTGAAATTTACTTAAAAATATTATTTTAAATTATTTGATTTTATTTTTATTATCATTATTATTTAAAATTGAAACAACTTCAGTCTTTGCAAAGACAAGTAGTATCACTATAAGTTGTTTTTTAAAAGAAAAAAAAAAACATGCTTGTGTTTGTACATAAAAAATTACCCTCGATATCTTGTTTGTATTACGCATGGTCAATTGACAACAGACATCACCTTCACCTTGCATTGTAGGTGTACATACCACTACAATCTTGAGCGGATTGCGGGTTAACAAGCCTATCGATTTTAATTGGCTCATTTCATGTGTCATATTCTTCTATTACCTCCATCTTACTACAACAGATATTATGTCAGGCTTGGAACAACAATGCCATTCTCTGTTCCATTCTTGGCTCATTTTGCCATATCAAACATACTGTTTGTCATATTAAAATGGCAAAGCAATGGGTTTAAAAATAAAATGTTGGCCGCAGGCATTAGTTCTCTCACACTATAAAACACTCAATGAGGATGCTTTACTGTAAAATATCACACAGCATAATATAAATAAGGCCAAAATGACCTTCACAGGAGACTCCAATTTTATCCCAAATTGTGTTACCCTCCAAAATACACAGTCACTTTAGTGAGAAGGTAAATTATTAGTTCCATATCAACAATACAATTCAGTCTGCTTTCTTCTGCTGGATGGGCTATTCCAAAAGCAATCAAGCAGAGAGAGATGAATCTGTCAGCCTGCAGAGCAATCTTCCTTGGAATGGACAGGATACATAAAGTACACTTCATAAACAGCTAGGAACATTGGGCTATTTCTACCTCCTGAGGTAGCAGGTCATAATTCAGTTCTACCCACATTGCCGTTTGTCCCTTTTAATGTTTTGCCATTTTCGAGTTTTCATTGGTGCATTCAATTTGCATCATCAAAGAAACAAATGACATCGGTCCAAAAAATTGGAGAAATCACTTCTATTGGGTACCGAAAATTTACACAACTTCTTCAGAGGACTGGATTATTACAATGCTGTAAAACAGAGCAAAGAAATAGTGGGGTGGGAGAATTTTTGCAATTTTGATTTGTGTAATTTATTGTCCAAGTTCTAAACTCTGCACAAACCACATTTATGCATGATATTTACCCGAAACTGGAAACCAAAGTGGCAAGGATGTTCAGCATGTAAATTTGCTTTACAATCATAAGTTATTCATTCAATTACAGATTACAATTTGTGGTGTTAAAATAAAAAGAGTAATGATTTCAGACGTTGGGTAATGTGTGTTTTATAAGACACATCATGTATCATCACACTAGACAAGTATAAATATCACAAAAGTAAAAATAGCTGACTTTCATTATGTGGTCTACGATGCAAAGAAGCCCAATAACAGGGCTTTTTTTTGCAAAATGCCCAGATTTGGAAAGACAATTGCTTAGCTTTCTTGTTGAGGCTTGACCAGTTTGTAAATGCTATATTTGGCACTACCCCCATACTGAGAACTACGTCAATAATGATATCAGTACCTTCTGTTGAATGACATTTGACCAGTTGGAAAGAAAACAAACAGCACTGATGACTGGTGGTATGCTAGAAAAAATGTTTTTCTTTCATCAGCAAACATCTTTTCTGATATGATGTAGCTATGCTGTACTGAAATAAGCACAGTTAAGTGCTATTGATTTTAAACTTCACATTTTAATGCATCACAATGCAATGGGATTAATAGCACCTTTCAGAACTACTGGGTAAAGCAAGGAAATACTGAAAACAGGTCAATACTTGAGTAACTTCTTAAGTGTTATGAGGTTATAGCTGGCCTCACCAAACTTCATATGTAGTAGTGTATTGAGTTATATGATTTTGGCAGGTAAGAGAAATCTCTCACCCCCCAAGAATAAACATATCTGTTTCGGATATGTGCTAGATAAAAATAAAATGTTAGAAAAATTTTGCTGTACGGTAAGTGATACTTAGAAAAATACAGCTACATAAAGTATAGTAACTCATCAAGTCACAGTACAAGGACAGGTTTATATCTACTAATGTAGCATGGTTGCTTTCAGTGAGGACAAATGTACTGCCTGCAGCTTTCCGTGATGTTACAATTCCATTTACAGCTACAGGGTAAAGGATCGTAACCCCCAGAGGCTATTTGGCTTAGAAAATTGCTCCCCAATTCACCCACAGTGCTGGTGTTGAACAATTATATAAGAGAACTACAGTACCTTAATATATTTTGAAATACTTTGCTTCTTGGCTATGCTTTTTATGAAGGCACAGAAGAAATAAAAAGTGATAAGATGAAAAAAACAGGAGACGTACCCATTTCACGCATGTGTAGGCAAAGCGTAGGCTTCCCGGCCTATTACAAAGACTCCCAGTAATATTGGCTAATTGCTGGATTTCTCTAGTTTCTCTCACTTCTCATCTCGAGTGGGTGTTAGAGGGTTTATTAGTGAGATACATTGCTGCTGATGGTATCATACGTTATCTCTCCCTCGCCTGCTCTCCTACGTGTGTGTTTCTACAGCCACCATTCCTGAGAGAGAGGTTTCCCCATAACCAACGTCAAAGGATTCCTACCCACATTCCAGAACTGAAAGTGTTTCAATCCCCACCATGCATATGCACTTGTTTATTAAAGAATGGGAACCTAGTGGGACATTTTTCTTTTAACTATTTAGGGTGTCCATGACTATCTGGAATTAATTCAAACATCTCAAGATGGTTATACTGGCCTTAGAGGGCAGTCTTCCCTGCTAAGATAGTGTAGAGATTAAACAAGCAATCTTCCCTTATACCAAATGCATTAAACTAATACTACAGAGGTTTCCCCTTAAGGGTAGTTACTGAAAAAAGGCAGCTGTTTTACCAATCTGAATTAAACCAGATAAATTTCCTCATCATAAACCATCAGAGATGTAATTCCCTCTCCTAGTCAAGTGACTTTAAGGGGCAGTCATCATTCTTGATCAACTTCAATGGTCCTATTACAGGAATTTACTTCTTGATATAGGTAAATGAAACGCAAGACCAGTAGACGTGGTCACCCTGCTGTAACTGATGTCGACAGAAGAGATGATACGAAGTTTCACATCTGGACCAGCGCTCAGATCCCCAAAGTACTGACCAGGGCTATGGATGTGCCTATGTTCCCTTGCTTCTTTGTTAAGTTTGTTTAATCACCTTTGCCCCGATTGTCTCCATGTGCCTTTTGTTTTTTAAGTCTAGGTTCGACGCTTGTCTAGGTTGAATGTTTGCTTTATTTAGGTTGTTTTGTTATTTTAGGATTGTATGGGTTAGGCTTATTACCAGTTTTATTCTAGTTCCTAGTCGTCAATCAACAAGCCCTGAAGTTGGGCTGTCAGTTTTCTCCAATCAATTCAGGTTTGACTGTAGTATATGCTAAACCCACTTTCTGGAATATTCCCTGTTTGTTCCATTGTTTTGTTTTTAAACCCTTCTGCACTTGTTCCTGCATCATTGCCATCCAAACCTCATCACCCCGCAACCCAAGACAGCAGTGGCTTGTGATAAGAAGCATGGCCAGTTTTATAATGGTGAAAAATTTAGAGCATTATGACACATTATACATGACTCAGCTGCTGATGTAAGAAAAAAGTGGGCATGAGAAAAGATAAATGTGTTCCATACACAACTGAAATATACTTAAATAAGCAAAAGTGATGAAACCATAAGTAATGATTTAACCAAAGTATTAATTTTATTCTCTCTATGCTTTTGAATACATGTAATGTCATGTTAACCCAAAGGCTACACTTACAGGTGTTCCGCTGACAACTGTTGAGCCATTTCAAATGCCAGTGGATCACGGTCCATGGCATAAACGGTCAGATGAGGTACGGCACTCAAAATTGCCTTGGTGTGGCCTCCAGCTCCAAATGTCATGTCCAGAAAAACCTGGAAAATGCAAAATAATGGTCAAAGAAGATGATAGCTCAACTTTGTGTTATACAGACCCTGTGGATAAATTATAATATTGAAGGAAGGATGGAAAAACATTAGATAAAGACAGCTGGGGCCAGCCTGTTCTTTACATGGTCACATGGTTTTACTTCTTCAGCTGCATGAATTCAAAATGTTAGAAGTGCAATAAAGGTGTTAACATTCATTAATATTGCTAAACCTACTTTGCTCCAGATTTGTTGTCTATAATAGAAAACTGAAAATTAGAGCTTTTGCGGTATTTAAACTTCGTGTTCTCACTATCATATTCAGCAGGGTCTGGCAGTGTCTAATGCCAGCCACTCATCCCCAACCTGGAGAGGACCATCCACCCTTTTCTGGCTGGGAATAGTAACCTCAGACTTGGAGGTGCTGATCCTCATCCCCGCTGCTTCACACTCAGCTACAAACCACCCCAGTGCAAGCTGGAAGTCGCAGCCTGATGAAGCCAACAGGACCAAATCATTTGCAAAGAGCAAAGATGCAATCCTGAGGCTACCGAACTGGATACCTTCCACCCCTCTGCTGTAATCAGCAAGGCCGTAATAACGGACCCAGTACCCCAAACTTGCAAAGCACCCCTCAAAGGACACAGGTGTATGCCTTTTCTAAGTTCACAAAACACATGTAGGCTGGTTGGGCAAACTCGTATGAAACCCTCCAGCATCCTTGTGAGCGTAAAGAATGGGTCCAGTGTTCCAGGACCATGACAAACACTGCACTGTTCCTCCTGTATTCAAGGTTCACCCAACGGACAGACTCTCCTCTGCAGTACCCTGGCATAGGCCTTCCTAGGGAGAGCAGGGTTATTGTAGTTAACGAAAACTAAGACTAAAACTAGCAGTAAAAACATATTTTCGTTAACTATAATAAAAATAAAAATGGCAATTTTTTAAAGACGAAAACTAAATAAAAACTTCAATGAACACTGCAAAACGAACTAAAACAAAACAGAACTGCAGGTAAAATCAACTTCGTTTTCGTTGTTTTGTTTTTGTTCAGTTTGACTACTTGACATAATGGGCCAGTTCCTGAAGGTGGCAGCATAGCGGATGCTGCGGCAACTGCAGAATAGACCATTTTCATAGGTGTCTATGACGACTTCCTTCCAATTTCTTGCTGGGATAATCAACTTCCCGTTGAATGGTGGCCGGCAAACACAATGGAGCAATTGGGAGTGTTGTTCAGTTGTTCTCTCAAAGATCTTCCCAAACTGACCATGGCATATGTTACACAATTAGTGGAGCGCAACATGTAATCTAAAAAGCTTGAAATGGGATACAAATATTTTCATGAAAATGATCTTTTCAACTGCAAAATGCTCTCTTGTTAGTGCTTGCTAGCACCATATGCCATGCTAATTTATGAATGGATTTTCTTTTGTTCTTTGTACGTGATTAGTATCAAATGTGCTGAATACGGAGGTAGTAGTAAGATGCAGGTGCCACAGATCAATGAGGAAAAGAGAGGAACCTCATTCACTACAGGTTTCGTCAAGCGGTTTGCTAATCTGAAGTTACATGTTCTGTTATACAATGGTCTGTTATAAATTTATTCACTGCACTTGCAGATATCATCTATACTTATTTGTTCTGTTACACTGTTGTGTTTTGACATTTATTCACTGTGGTTGCTGATGTCTTATATACTTATTTGTTCTGTTACCCTTTCATGTTTTGATATTCATTCACTGTGGTTGCAGATCTCTATACTGAATGTTTCGGTGCTGGTTATCTCCCCGCCAAAGTAACTCCGCTCAGCTCCAATGTTTCTGTGTTTATGGCATTCCAAGAGGTTTAAACACAAAGTCAATAGTGTGTAATGTGCTTAAATTAGTCAGCCTTTTAGTTGCATTCTTTCATCCTAGCTTTTTCAAGATCTATAAATCAATGTTTTCCTCATAATACCTGAAAAATAAAACTAAGACTAAAACTAAATAAAAACTAAAACTAGAAAATTACTTGAAATAAAACTAAAACTACTTATGCACTTCTTAAGCTAACTAAAACTAAACTGAAATAAAAAAACAAACTAAAAAACTAAATAAAAATAAAAACTAATGAATATCTCAAAACTATAGCTTTGCTAGGGAGGCTGAGGAGTGTAATTAAGTTAAGTTGGAACACACCCTCTGGTCCCCTTTCTTAAAGATGAGGACCACCCCAATTTGCCACTCTAGAGGCATTATCTGTGACCTCCACACAATGTTGAAGAGGCGTGTAATACAAGTCCAACAACATCCAAAGCTTTCAGGAACTCAGGTCAAATTTCACTCAGAGCCTTGCCACTGAAGTTTTTTTGACTACCAAGGAAGGCGTGTCATGTTCACCATGCATCAACAACCATACAGCCATAGCTCCATGCTGCCGCCTCAGCAATGGAGACATGGAACATGGCCCATTCAGTCTGGTGTATCTGGCATCTTCCCCTGCTATCTGCTCCAACTCACCACAAGGTGGTAATCAGTCAACAGCTCAGCTCCTCTCTTCACCCAAGTGTCCAAGACATATGGTCATAGGTGAACATAGATCTGATGATGTTACTACAAAATCGTTCTTCAACCTACAGCATAGGGTGTTGTTGTGTCAGGTGCACTTATGAACACCCTCATGCTTGAACATGTTTGTTATGGACAAGCTGTGATTAGCACAGAATAACAGAGCACCGTTTGGGTTTAGATCAAGCGCGCCTTTCTTTCCAATTGCACCTTTCCAGGTCTCACTGTTGTTACCGGCATAAGCATTGAGTCCCCAGAGGGAGCGCAATGGAGCAGCCCACCCAAAGTCTCCAAGAAGGTTGGATGCTCTAGACTGATGTTTGATGCTAAAGCACAGATGACAATCAGAGCCTGTCCCTAACTCAAAGTCAGAGGGAGGCGACCCTCTCGTTCACCGGGGTAAACTCCAATGTGCAAGCATCAAAGCGGGGGGCTATTAGTAAACCCAAACCTGCCTGAAGCCTCTCACCCAGGCAACTCCAGAGTGGAAAGAGTCCAGCCCCTGTTCAGGAGTTTAGCTCCAGAACTCATGCTATTAATGTGATTCTGACTATATACAGACAGTATCTCTCTATCATCTACACAAACTCAGACTCCTTTCCGACCATAGAAGTAGCATCTCATGCCCCTAAATCCAGTTTTGGTAGCCAAGAATCAAACCGCCAAGACCCCCACCTTCAACTGCCACCAAATACTCATTGCATGAGACACTTATGGCTCCTCCTGCAGGTGGTGGGTCCACAGAGGGGCGGTCCAAATGGCTCATTCAGCCTGTACCCAGCTGGGCCAAATACATAGGCAAAGGCTCAACCACCAATTGCTTACCGATGAGGTCCCCTCTCAGGTCTGACTCCAGGACAGGTCCCTGGTATCCCTGTTCTAGGCAATGTATCTGATTCCTTAATTTTAATTTTCATAAAGGTTATTTGAATCGATCTTCGTCTGGCCACAAGTTTATCTAGGACAAATTTGTCTTGGAAGATTGTACCAGGGGCAATTTCCCCTATAAAATATCTACTGGGATCACTGGCGCACTCATGAGAGAAACCTGAAACAGCACTTCTGAGTAAGTATACTGTTGTAATCTTGTAAGATGAATAGGCTCTAGGAAGCACTTTTAAAAAATCATGATGATTAATTAATTGAAACAAAATAAATAAAGCAGTTCCAGAAAGTTAGGATAGCGTACCCATAAACAGTACTCTGGAATAGATAGAAAGAACCAAGTTTAATATCCTCAGGTATGAGCAAAAAGTCACGTTTTGACTTTGACACAAAGCATGAGAAATACAAGTCTGTTAATAAATTGATAGCACAGTTCTTTTGAGTCCAGTAGTTCTTCAAATAATGACTGTATGTAAGCAGAATGCTGCGTATTGTCTATAGATGCAACACACAAAACTACTGAAATGTCAGTAAGAACATTGTTTGTGTTCAGGTTTATAATCATGTCCTAACATAAAAGAAACCCTTGATTAGTGACCCTTGATAACCTGTATTATTCATAACGTATGTTTGATTCGATGGTCCAGTTCAGAAACTGCTATCTCACATTTCATGGCAGATAAGTCCAAGTCAGTTATTAGAAGATATTTATAATTTATTGGCTGAACTGAAATGTCTAAAATACATTACATTGCTTACTAACCATGACAGCCAGTAACAGAACAAATTAAAACACAAAGTGCAAACTATATATAATTTCATCTATTTCTTTTGCGAGAAAGCTAACCATATACTTACTCACTTGCTCATTTTTCCTAGCATTTTCCTAGCAACATAAGTACTCGTATGCCATTCTCACGCAATACTTACCTATCAAATTTACCAAGATCTGTACAGTTTCCAGTATTAGATGAATTTAACGAGGTATCAAGCTAGCTTGTTAACTTACAACTGGCCTTCTTTTAAAAATGGTGTTGAATTTTAATGACCTGGGTAAGAGTTGTGGTTGATATTGAAATGACAAATACTTCTACTAAACTTACAAACCACAATAATAAAGCTTAAAATTATCGTAACAATTGATGTCATGTTTCAGCCATTTTACCATGATCTTTTATGCAAAACTCTGTTCTATACTGTAACAAAACCACATAGCACTTACTGTCATCGATCATTTCCTTCTTGGGTTAATACTGCACCTCCAATAAGTTTTGGTCACCCATGTTGCATATACATCATTAGGGAGTATACAAATTGGAGATGTATCTGATTAGGCCGTGCAGAATCTGCACTAAATTCTCACATGGAGCACAGATACTAGGTCCTCATCTAACTTGCGAACAGGTAGGTTCCCTTTCAAATAATAAAAAAGTCACTCTGCCCCAGCACACATTGGCTAAGGCTGTCTTCTATCCTCACCTAAAAGTCAACGTGTGAGTCATCAATGCTCCGCTTGAAACATCTCCACTCATTTCCACAACCTGTGGTCTGAGTTCCACCCCAGTGTCAATTCCCATAACGCCATACTCCCACACACGACACCTTGCATGTACCAAGAAGTAAATGCCACTGTGCAGTGCAGTGTGCGCCCAGCACACTGTACACTCACAACTTGTTGCAATTATTTTGACGGGGAGGTACTTCCAAATGCAGATGACACTGAGCAATGTGCACCTGAAGTTTAGCCTGCATCTGTGTGTAGACAATCTGATCAAATTGACCAAAAATGGTAACTAGAGAAAGAATTAAAATCCAATGTGGTTTAATGTCTCATTTGGACATATAGAATGTTTCAGTTTTAAAATATGCTGAACCTATGTATTTCAAGCAACTTCATTAAGATCCTTTTACAATGTTGCTGTGATACACCATCAAGATTAATAATCCTAGGTAATAACAAGATCATATTACAACATTAGGGCAATTGACAGATTTTACCAAATGTGCCGTTCTTGTCAGTTTTTGGAGTCCTGAGAAGAAAATTGTCATGACAATCTGATTCCACTTTGGAGCCTGAAAACTTTCATTTCTATACTCTCACCTCATGAGAAAGGTTATGAGTGCGTGACACACTTGCCTTTTTAATTTGTGACTATTAAACTAAAGGTTGTTTTCAACTTTATCCACAGGCTTCTAAATTAAAGTAAATAGAGAAGTCTCAATATACCAATATCCAGTCTACCTTTTTGTAGGCAGCACACAATACTTACTATACATACAGTTGTGGCCAGAAGTTTACATACACTCATCATGGGTATGAATGACATGGAAATTTCAGGATTTTAATGATTTCTTTGAACTGTTCTTTTTCTAGGGTGGAATGATTGTACAGCATACATCTTTAATGATTTTAAAAAACAACAATTTGGTGCACAAGTTTGAATTTATTTTGTATTTTCTCAAATCCACACAGGGTCAAAATTATACATACAGGCTCAAATATTTATATACACCCCCACTAATATTTGGTTAAATGTTCCTTAGCAAGTTGTACCTCGACCAGACGCTTTTGGTAGCCATCAACAAGCTTCTGGCTAGATATTTGACCACTCTTCTTGGCAGAATTAGTAGAGGTCATTTAACTTGGTTGGTTTCCTGGGACAGACCCAGCTTTTAAGTATAGTCCACAAATTTTCAATAAGGTTGAGGTCGGGGCTTTGGAAGGCCATTCCAGAAGCTTAATGTTAGCCTGCGTTACCCATTCCAAAGCCAGTTTTGATACGTGTTTGGGATCATTGTCCTGTTGGAACACCCAACTGTGTCCAAGTTTCAACTGTCTAGCTGTTGATTTGAGGTGAAGTTGAAGAATTTGGAGGTAGTCCTTCATTATTCCATTCAATTCAATTCTATTTATATAGCGCTTTTAACACGGAGCGTGGTCACAAAACGCTTTACATAGTCCCGGGCCCACAGTCCCCAGAGAGTAAGCCAAAGGCGACAGTGGCAAGGAAAAACTCCCTCAAG
>JAACJT020000007.1:2298018-2325770 GCA_009936485.2 Gymnarchus niloticus
ATGAGGTAGGTAAAATGAGGTAGGTAGACCACAGTCCATCTTCATGAACATATTGCACGACCCTTATTGCACATGGAATGAAGTCCAATTGCTCGTTTGACACACTATACGACTAAAAGATGGAGAAAAAGGCAACTGGTCATTTAAATGGCAAATGTTATCATTCCCTTCCTGACAGCTCTCTTGATAAAAGCAAAGTTACTCGCCACTATTGCCAGGATGAATTTGCTTACCACCCGAGGACTCTCAAATATCATTAGAAAGCCAAACATACCACTGATGCCGCTAATATCCATGGTGTTAGCACAGGAAGACACAAGTACCTGGCAACACCTGCCACATCAATACCATGTGACAGGTTTTCACTCTCTGGGCATGTACAGAAAAAGCGAGTCACTTCATCACCCGCATATGTCAATAGTCTTGTTTGTCTTAGTGAATGGCATATTGTGTTTGTGAAAATCTATTTGGGGAAAAAAAAAAAACACAACAGGCATTTATTCCAAGTTTGTTGGAACGTAACATTTCACCCAAAGTGAGATTAGATAGAATTATATTGAATGCTTTGAAGAGATACTAAATTGTATGTAATGAAGCTGATTCTTACAGCCTTCCATCTATAACACAATGTACTGCTTTTAAATAGAACATTTCTTTAGGGGTCAAATTTGAGCAAATAAATTAAAATTAATCATGAGTAAATGCAGTAAACTACATAAAGACCACATTGTGATTAAAAATATTAATTCTTTGACAGCCAAAATAATATCATTAAAAGCTGAAGTGCAGTTGAAAGATTGGATCCTTGTGTAGTGCGTGGAGAATCTAAGTGCCGCAGGATGTAACAAAGTCCCATTGAGACAGCATCTTCAACTGACCTGTTGGGTATCTAGGGGACTGAAGGGGGTCTAGAGGAGAGTCTGTGATGGATTCCAGGGCAGACAGGATCAGGCGTTCATGATTACAGATGTAAATGCCACAGGTCTGTAATTTATTAGTCAAGTGTCCTGGTCCAGTGACTGATCAAACTCATCAGTGAACATTGTATCTGGCTGACTAATGCAGCACTTTGATGTTATAGGAGTGGATACATCCAGGCCAGCAGCTTTCCTGCAGTTGTGTTTTCTAATCAGTTTGCAAACACCTCGTTCTTTGAAAAGAGCTGGCAGCTGGGAAAGTGTTAAGCAGGTAAGAGAGTTGGAGTTGGGAGTAGTTATGGAATTGGGGGGTTGCTGAGAATGAGGCTGGATGAGTGTAGGTGAAAACGGAGCTTTTTAGGTGTCTAGCAGAATGAAATGTAAGCACTAGAAGTCCTTTGTTCAAATCTGAAGTAAATAGTGTTAAGCTGCATGAACATTGATGGATCAGCAGACGCATGGTGGAATTTCTGCTTCAGGTTTTTAGACAGACATAAATGAGTTACCTTATATATACTCCACATTGTTTTAATATTAATTCTTCACAGCCAATAGCTTCATTGGGTTGTGATTTTGCTTCCTTGTAGCGCTCAAGATCCCCAGTCCTGTAGGCCTTCTCCGGCTTCTTGCACCGATATCGCAACAATTAAATGAACAATGATTTGTCACTGTTACAACTGATGTAGTGGCAGTGTACTCACCAATGTCATCACCACATGCAACTTTGAAAACATCACTGTCAATAGTTTCAAGGTAATCTTTAAGTTTCTCAGTAATCAGTGAGCTCATTGTTCAGGCTTGCATGTGTCATGGGACAGACATGGACCAAAGGAACTGTATTTACTAAACATCGCAGCAGGAGAAACATCATATACAGGGTAGGTGGACATCACAGTGGGACCAGGCAGCATGGCATGGCCCTAGGAGACGGACGTTCCCCTTGGCAGGCGTAGTCTACTTCATTAGCACCTACGTTCAGCCTGTCCCAGTAAGTTGTTCTGCTTGGGCCCAAAGCTGTCTTCTCTATCTCCTGGCTTGCTTTTGCTCCTTAATGTCACAAAGTTGGTGAAACCTGACCAGTTCCAGGTGTGGCTCCTCCCACATTTCACACAGGTTTTGTGTAGTGTGGGCCCCAGTTAAGGGGAGCGGTAGGCTCGGGCATTAAGGATCGGGCAATCAGGGGGTGTTTATCATCACCAGTTATCATTATCGAGGACTTTAACCATGTGTGGCAATCTGGGGGTGCAGATTGCCACACATGGTTAAAGTCCTCGATAATGATAACTGATGATGATAACAGGTAACGTAGATTTTTCTACTCAAACTAGAAGCCTCCACAAAATTTCTAGTATGACAGCTGATAATTTGCACTCCTTGGCCTGAAAATAACCACATGGCAATTTTGATGTAGTGGTGGCATTTTGAGACCCCTTTGAGAGAATGTTACTTACTGGATCAGACCATCAAGGCTGACAGTGCGACTGAAAGGGTATCGTTTAATTAAATAATGCCTGTGGAAATTGAAATAATGTTATGTTTTAAATGCTCCTCACTTTGACAATGCACCCAATAATCTGTATTCGGTGTAAAAGAAATCATCAGGGATAAGATTTTGGGAAGAATCAACTCACTGTCATATTTACTCCCAAATATGGCAAATAACCTGTATGACCATCTGTTCGATTTGTCCCCATTCACATACTTGTGTAGAGGACCATACTTTCACTAAAGTGTGACGTATAGGTGACAACCCGTAAAATACAAGTGGTTAGCCAGTGTTTGTCACGCATATGCAATGATATCTTCACTAAAGGATTTTCCCAGATATCTCAACACGTATAAGCGATTCAAACTCAGAAAACACCAAAAATTAGTCCATGTGTAGTTTAGCATCTGCATTTCAACTGGCTGAAACAAACTAAGCACTATCTCCCTACGTACACCTCAATCCATAACTGTAGTAGTGCTGGCCTCTCCTTTGTTAATCACTATTAATGTGAAAGGCACCATAACTCTCAGTCCTACTTCAGAGGGTAATCTGTTCCTCTACGGAATGTCACTGCTGAGTTTAAAATGTAGGAAATTTCAGTGTAACTGTTTGGAGTACGCGTTACACTTATATTAAGCCCTTTGCGGGAATTATCTGAAAAATTTTCATTGGACTCAATACCAGCCTTCCCTGTAAATTGGCAACTGGATAGTCTGTCAAACAGTATAAGAAAGGTGATGTGATGAGTCTTGATTTTATTAATAAATAAAATGTTACCAATGTGCACGATGTGCACTCTGTCATCTACAATATTCAGATTTTTTAATGATTTTTATATAAAAATGTGGCTGAATCTAAAACATTTCTATTTTCCGATTTTAAAACATGCAAAGCATTATCACAATTTTTGTAAAACCAGAGAGTGCACAGTCTTGTAATGTCATACTTTCAAAAATGACGGACTAAAAAGTCAAGACAGAGAGATAACCAAAAACCCTAAAGTACACATTTATATTTCAATGAATTTTGAGTGATTAATAACTCCCGTTGTTAACGTGTTCTTTCATTATATACTTTTTTCAGAGGACAGCCCAAATTCAGTCTGTAAAAAAAGATTCAAGAGACAAAGTTGCAGGGCCAAACTCAAAATAATGTCTGATTTTAAAAAGGTTGTTCATAATAACCAGGCATGTCAACCTTGAGGATCAATTGACAAATCAGCTAAGGAGTCAGCAGAATTGGTAGGTCAACTTTTTGGAGCTGATGCTTCAATGTATAATGGCTCTAAAGACATACCCTCACCGCTCTGTCATGACATCCCGGACACACTGTGATTGGTGGTAACCGTTTCTTCCCTATAGAGACACAGTCACACTTTGTTTACAAGGCTGTTGATTCAAAGCTGATGATTCACAAGGCCTTGGTTTAATTCAGTGCTGCTACAGGTATTACATCTACCCCCTCTGCCCCTCCACCCACACCCTGAGCAAGCTATACTTAATAAATGAACAAGCACGCTCACCTGTGTACAATGCTAATCCTCTGTAACAGAGACCAAGCCAAGTCATCCTAAAACCTTCCCCAGTTTCATATTACTCTTACCCAAGCCACACCCCATTGCACACCATGTTTCTCTTCTTAAAGTAGTAGGCCCATCATATGAAATATTCTTTAAAATCTTATATGCAACTAGACTTTATCAGCTCAGTCAATAAAAATGTTCAGCGCTGTTAACCTTGGCATTCAGATCATAGAATTTTCTTTAAAACCATTAGGGTGGAATTTAGAGACTACAAGCAAGAGTATAAATTTAGTCTTTAAAAGCTCACATGATTATTTTGTTCAATTTTATGTTCATTGCCTGAACAACGCCACATCAGTGGGAAGTTTTTCTTGTAGCTACTGAAGTAGCCACTAGACCTCAGAAAGTCATAATTCTGCTAAATTCAGTTTCAGAGACTTTTTACACAATGCCAAATATACTACATGTCAAATAACAGCTTAAAAAAGATACTTGTGAGTAATAGTATGAATGGTCATCTTACCAGTACTGCTACCTCATCAGCCTAAATACAAAATGAAGCCAGCAGTATATCAGCTTAGCATCTTGTGCAAAGTATTCTGTGCTGCTTTGCATGGGCTTAAACTTCCCTATGACCTGTTAAATGATTTATAAACAGCTGAAAGACAGATGCACACAGCATTCAATATTATTACGTAAATTACATCAATTTTCTGACTATTTAGACAAAAACAAAGTACTTAAGTACTTTTGTCAACAGTGCTTTTACAATGCAGATGTAACCAGAAGCAACAATTCCTGATGACATTTTATATATTTTGAAACAAATGCAAAATAGTGTTCCAAATTATTATGCATAGTGCAATTTTTGAACATTCAATATGTCATAAATGCCTCAAAACAAAAAAAGATTGTGTTTCTTATATATAAATTCTTCAAAAAAATCTAAAGAAACCTAGTTACATATTAATGTGTAAGTATTTCCTTCAAATAACTCCAACAACTTTGAACATCAACATCCATTGAACTTGTGAGTGAATATGGTTTCTGCAATGTTTAGAAAATGCCAGTATTGCCCCCCAGTTCCATTTCAAAATGCTCTGTAAGTTCTCAATAGAGTTAAGGTCAGAGGATAATGATGGCCAAACTATGATTTGATCTCTTTTCATGTCCAACGTAATCCAAGAAGTCAATGGTGCTCTTTGCAGTATGTGATGGTGTATTGTCCTGCAGGAGCAACATTTTATTTTGAAAGGCATAACTCTCCTTTTTAATAACATCATCATAACTTATGATGACGAGTTGTTTAATTTATTTAATGTTTATTTTATTCTTCTGTATTTATTTTTAATTTTAAACTCTTTCATACTTTTAATCAATTTTTAATTTCTGACTTTCCTTAAAATTTCTTGTGTCGTTTCTCTCCTTTTTAAAATGCATGTAAAGCACTTTGTAAACCCTGTGGTTGAAACAGTGCTATATAAATAAAGATTGATTAGATTGATGATTTTTATATCAGGGCAAGAAAAGTTCGTTAGGCACGTCATGTAAGTTTAACACCATCAGGGACCCTAAAGAGGCCTACCATCTCACTTCCCAATATTCCTGCTGAAAACCACTCTACCACTTCCTTATTAACACCTCAGTATGGTTGCCATAGTGTGGCCATTGACCGACCAGGCAGCCAGAACCCCCATCAATCTTGCCCATAAAGTATAGTACAGTTTTAATCAATGAAGAAAACTGTTTAAAAATAAATGTGAATATCTGTCTCAGCACATCATATTTGTTTCTTTGTTTCTTTCTGGTCTGTCAGACGACCTGCAAGAGATAAACAATGCTCGCAAATCCGCAGTGATAGATCGAGAGCTGCACAGGCTGAATATTGACATAGCTGCTTTGCAGGAAACACGACTTCCAGACAGCGGATCCCTGAATGAGGAACACTTTACCTTTTTTTGGCAAGGGAAATAGGTTGAGGAAACTAGGGAACACGGAGTTGGCTTTGCCATCAAGAATACTCTGATCCCAATGACTGATGACTCTGTCACCTACATCAGGTGGCAAAGAGAGACTCCTCACAGTACGCCTCTCCACATTTGAAGGTCTGGTGAACCTAGTGTGCATTTACGCACCAACAATGCAAGCTACAACAGAAGTCAAAGACCAGTTTTATGAACAGCTAGACAATGTCATCTGTAAAATCCCAACTTCAGAGCATATCTACCTCTGGGAGACTTCAATACTAGGGTGGAGACCACGAGTCATGGCCAAACATCTTAGGTCATCATGGCATAGGGAAATTGAATGAAAATGGTCAGAGGTTTTTAGAATTCTGTTGTCATCACAACTTGTTTTTGACAAACACCTACTTTCAGAATAAGATATGCCATAAAGCTTCCTAGAGACATCCAAGGTCCAACTACTGGCATCAGCTGGACTTGATAATTGTCAGGCAAGACACACTAAACAGTGTCCGCAACACCAGAGCTTATCACAGCGCCAACTGTGACACTGACCACTCCCTGATTGCCTCAAAGGTAAAGCTCAAACCGAAAAAGCTCTACCATTCTAGAATGAAACCTCAGCCGAGAATCAACATTAGCAACATAGCTTACCAGGACAAAAACCAGGAGTTCATCAAGCAACTCGAGATGTCCCTACATAATGATAAAACACAAAGTATTGAAGATAGATGGAATTACATTCAAAATATCATCCACAGTGTTGCAGTCACGACTTATGGTATTAAGAAACATGCAAGTGCAGGCTGGTTCGAGGCCAGCATCTCTTTACTTGAGTCTGTCATTAATACGAAGCGAAATGCGCTAATAAGGTACAAGCGTGACCCGAGTCTTCAAAACCAGAAAGCCCTAAAAGCAGCTCACAGCAAGGTCCAACAAACTGCACGTCGCTGTGCAAATGACTACTGGCTCAAAGTGTTGGATAACATTCAGCAAGCATCAGACACCAACAACATTATGAAGATGTATGAGGGCATCAAGCAAGCCACAGGCAAACCAGCAAAGAAGTCAGCGCCTCTGAAATCAAAGACAGGGGAGGTGATTAAGGACAAAGATAAGCAAATGAGACGAAGGGTGGAACACTATCAGGACCTTTATTCCACAGAAAACGCCATCTCCCAAGAAGCTCTTGACAGTATAGAGGACCAACTAGTTCTAAAAGAACTGGACTCTGAACCCACGGAGGAAGAACTCAGCAAAGCTACTGACGCCCTAACATGTGGAAAAGCATCAGGGGAGGACAGCATACCACCTGAGATCATCAAATGCAGAAAGTCAGCCCCACTGGGACCGCTACACAAGCTCCTCTATCTGTGCTGGAGTGAAGGCAAGGTGCACCAAGATATGTGCAATGCCAAGACATAAGATGCCCTGTGTAAGAACAAGGGTGACCGTTCAGATTGCAACAGCTACCTGGGTATCTCCTTGTTGAGCACTGTGGGCAGTGTTCTTGCCAGAGTAGTCCTGCCTCGACTTCACGTTCTTGCGAATCGCATTTACCCTGAATCACAATGCAGATTCAGGGCTGAGAGATCTACAGTTAACATGCTTTTCTCTCTACGTCAGATCCAAGAGAAATGTCAAGAACAGCAGATGCTTTATATATCGCCTTCATTGATTTAACTAAGGCGTTTGACCTTGTGAGCAGCGGAGAATTGTTCCAAGCAATTGAAGAATATTGGCTGCCCCCCACAGTTGCTTAGCATTACCATTTCTTTCCATGCAGACATGCAGGGCGTGATCACCTATGATGGCGAAACCTCAGAGCCATTCATGATCAAGAGCGGAGTAATACAAGGCTGTGTCCTTGCACCAACTTTGTTTGGCATCTTCTTTTCACTCCTGCTGAACTTTGTATTCAGACACTGTGCAAAATGTGTCCACCTACACACTACAAGCGACAGAAAGCTGTTTAACTTGGTGTGCCTGAGGGCCAAGACAAAGGTCCGCACAGTCCTCCTCAGAGAATTGCCATTCACTGATGATCTAGCACTGGTCTCGCATACTGCAGAGGACCTCCAGCAACTGATGAATCAGCTTTCCCATGTCTGTAGGGAGTATGGAAATCAACCAGCGAATAACCAAGGCTTCTGGCGTGATGGCTAAATTTAGCAAGAGAGTGTGGGATAACATCCAACTGACCTTGAACACCAAATTTAAGGTGTACCAGGCATGTGTTCTTAGCACCCTGCTGTATGGTAGCGAATCCTGGACAATCTATGCTAGGCAGGAGAACAGCCTGGAAAGCTTTCATCTTCACTGTGTAAGGTGAATCCTCTGTGTCACATGGCGCAACAAAGTAACAAATGTCGAAGAACTGAAGGGAGCTGGCTCCCTGAGCATTCATCTTCTCCTTTGTCAGCGTTGATTGCGATGGCTAGGACATGTGCACCAAATGAAAGACGGCTGCATACCAAAAGATGTTATGTATGGTGAACTGGCCATCAGACACCGCCCTGGAACCGACCAACAGTGCGCCATAAAGAAGTTTGCAAACGTGACCTGAAACTCGTACGCACTGATCCCATGAAATGGGAACTTATTGGGGATGACTGGGGTATCTGGCAACAAGCTATTCAAGGAGTCAAGAGGGGTGAGGAAATCCATAACAAACAGCTGGAGGACAGAAGACAACACAGAAAGCGGAGACAGCAAACTCAGACTTCTGATATACATTCAGCCTTTGTCTGCAGTACCTGTGGGAGGGATTGCCATGCTAGGATTGGGTTATTGAGCCACTCCAGATGCTGTCCACAACAGGACTGATCAAGACTACCCAAGGCGCTACCATTATCTTTCGAGATAGATGGATGCTGATGATACACATACACCATGTATTACAATAAAAACTTAACACTACACATCATCATACTATAAATCAGCGGAACACAAATAAAGAAGAATAAAAATACAAAAAGATGCTATCTAGGAATGCATATTGACAGCAATTTCATATCGTGATAATTCATATTTCAATTCAGCAATTCATATTGTGATATGTCACAACACTGACCGCTAAAGTAATTGTGATGTACTATATTGTGAGACATATAACTTTTAAAATAGAATAAAATATACATCTGCTTCCTTTGTTTTATTATAAACAAAAACGATTTACTAAATCAAAAATTAGAAACAGACAATGTTAGTAAAATAAATATTAATGCTGACTAGAAATTTACATAGTGGAAACAACATGAAAAACAAACACAAAATCACAGTACTATTAAAATGTCAGTCACTTGGTAAGATAACTTCAAACAATCATTAACGAGTTACAGGTTTTTCACACAAGTGGAATGTTAAATTAATTGTTCTGCCTGGATATTTGATGATCAAGTCACATTTTACACAGACAGCAACATTTTCTGTAATTGTTTTTTGCTGATGTGCACTTCTTAATGTCCAAAATGCTGCCAAACAGCTGCTTTTCCCTTCCTATCTTTGGCTACAACATATGTCATTTTACAAGCTTTTGTAACATGACAGAACAGTATAAAACATCTCTGATCAGCATTATCCGCAGGCCATTATCATTTGAATATGTCCACGTGTCCAATATCGATTTGAAAAAATCGTAATACAAATTCCTATTTTAAACAAATATTTTGAAGTAATTACACATGCACGAATGACATCTTGTTTTATTATAACTAGGCATAAACATAAAACCCTTCGGTGTGTTGTCACCTTGGCATGGTGGAGGGGCTTGCAGGTTCAACCATGCCGGAATGGTCTCAGGCAAAGGGCCAGACTAAGGACAGCACCTGGCCCTCCAGGTTGGGGGTTGGGCATGGGGCTAACAACTCCACCCCGTAAAAAAAAAAAAAAAACACCATTCTATTACAGAAACCGAGACAAATGCAAATGTAAATAATAACATAAAGCCTGTAGCGGACTCGAGCCAAGAGGCATTGCCAATTGGCAGTATGACCAGTCCAGTTGAAAGCCATCAGTTGGAGGATAGGAGTGCAATAGACAATCTACTCAGGCCCAAACACAAGATCTACATTGGAGCATGGAATGTCCAAACCATGTATGAGGCATCGAAAACAGCACAAGTCCTCAAAGAGATGAAGAAATATGGAATGGACAATTTGGGAGTGAGCAAGTGTTGATGGACAGGTTCAGGGTGCCTTGTGACCAATGATGGTGCAGTAATTCTGTACTCTGGGCATGAAAGTCAACATCGTCATGGTGTGGCCATCATAATTTCAAATAAGAGTGTAAACATTTTGTTAGAATGGGAACCACTTGGTGAAAGAACGATCAGAGCACTCTTTGATTGAAAGCATTGTAAATTGACCATCATACAATGCTACAAACCAACAGATGAAGCTGAGAAGGAGGACAAAGACGACTGGTATAAAGTATTACTCGTAATGATATGCTGCTGGTCATGGTTGATATGAATGCCAAGGTTGGAGCGGACAACACCAACTGTGAGAGAGCCATGGGCAACCAAGGCTGTGGGGAAATAAACAATAATGGCAGCCGACTCGTTGACTTCTGCTTGGATGACAACCTAGTGGTCGGAGGGACCATTTTCCAGCACAAGGACATCCACAAGCTGACACGGAAATCACCTGATGGTTATTCGATTAACCCGATCGACCACATCCTAATCAGAATAGATAGATAGATAGATAGATAGATAGATAGATAAAAACATTGATACGGACTGATCACGTATTGATACGCATCATTTCAAGGCTATATTGCGATTTACTGGTATATCGATATCTCACATCCCAATTTGTTACTATGCTTTTCCATAATCATGATGTTGCTTTTATCAGCTCTACAGGTAACACCAAACATGTTTATTTTTTTTATAGGGTCAAATGCACAAATTCCATGCTACATATTAGTGTACATAGTAGGTATGATTTTTATAGTTAAGTACACCAAACCAGTTGTGATATGTGGGGGGGAAAAAAAAAAATACAAATACAGGGAGAGTTAAAACAGAACATCCACGATTTTAAATTTTCAACTTTCCATAATACAAAATATCTAAGTTTTTTAAGCCTTCACCATGCTGTCAGACTGACAGGAAGGGAGTTTCTTCTAAGTGTGTACTTGAATAAATGGAGATACAGCATTGGTTCACAATATTAAAGCTGTTCTGCTATGTTTCTTTACGGACAATACATCAGAAGTTTTCTGTGATCCCCATAATGATGGCACTAGAGTAATACCTCCTGATCAGTGCCAGAGCTAGTGGCATGAATGGTGCTCATGATTCTATGGGCCCACACCTTGAAGGAGCACTAAAAAATAAACCATGCAGTATATTGCATACAGCCCTTGATTGAGCAGCGTTCACAGAAATACTAGACCAGTCCCTTCTCAAATGAACACATACAGCCACCATGTTGTCCAAATGGCTACAGGAATCACCTGACAGACAGCATGTAAGGGTTCAAGGGGCAAGCCATTGGTGAAATAAAAGAATAACACAAGTGATACTTCAGCAAGTTGTCAATCAGATGTGTAAAGCTAACAACTGCACTTAAATTGAAGGCTGTTTCCAATTAGTTAGTCAAGGGCACTGCTAGCCACAAAGACTGAGTCAGTACGGCTGACTCATCCAAAAAGCTTTTTTCTTCTTTCTTTTTACTCTACTTTTTTGCTTGAAAGATGGAACATTAGTAGAAATCATCCACAAAAGGCACAACAAATCCAAACAAAGGGACATAGTATTGCAGACAATCTGATCTTCAGGTATGTGTCACTGGGCTGGGCCCACCTCTTATTGAAACGAGCCATCCTTCTGTAAAATTCTAGCCAGAATCGAAGAACAGAAACCAGAGCCATGAGAATGAACCAAACTCACTGATTACCACAGCACCACTCAATGCAATGCAAGCGGCCAATCCATCTGTTTCCAGTGCACATGTTCACCTATACTCCTGCACAAGCTGTTACTGCTACCCATTTCTTTATCTGCCATCAGATGTCACTGGAGGCTGAAGCACAGCTTCAGATCATGCTGGTGAGGTGTATCATCATCATCAGATGACTAGTACTAACAGCAAAACAACAGTAATACTACTAATAATAATACCACGAATAATAACACCAACAATAATAATAAAACAACAATAACAAACAACTAGTATTGCAGCATTGGACTAAACAACTGAAGCCTTTGCCATGCTTACAGAACTTAATTCAGATAAACTTCTATTTGGGCGACTTATCCTTAACAGACATTATGTGATGGATGTAAACTTTGGCTGTCATACTGTAATGATTTATATTACTGAAGTTTTCTTTTGGTTTCCAAAAACCAACACTACAACTTAAAGAAGTTTTTTTTTTTTTCTTTTTTCAGTGGAAAATGCTTTGTAAGGAATCTAAGGCCCCTTAAACAAAATTAATGAGCCTACTGCGCCCACGTACCATTGGCAAATGACTCATCACATAATTGTGTTTACCGGCGCTAAATTTAATGTATAACAAAACATCAGTTCAAACTGTGCCGACTTAGGTAAGTCACACACGAGCTCAAAAACAACAAAAACCAGAGAACTTGCACTGGTTTTCATGGATGATTTCGGAGATAACTCTGACTTGACAACAAAGCTAGTGGATTCCCTACAAGTCTAGCATGTAAACAGTCAGGCAGCTGTTGACCTTAGTGGACTACCTTGCCTTTCACCACAGATAAACAGTCTGCCATCATGGGCATTATTTGACCACCCCCCAAATAAATAAGTAGATTTTTTTAAAGGATAATAATGGATAACCTGAGCCCTTTGGGTTTGAGAAATTACTTTATGATTGAAGCTTCATTATAAAAATCAGTTAAAGCAAATGATACTGCATAATAATTGCAATAATGACATGGTGGAGGTTTTGTTTTCTTACAAATCCCAATCAAGAACAGGTTTCAGATATGAGTCATCCTCTTATTCCAGCAGTCCACAGGGCGTTCATTTGATTACCGTGCCCACGCTCACCCATGGGCCGCAAATGTAAATATTGTAATAGAACCCCCATAATAAATTCACTTGAACGTCTTGCCAGGGCTTCAATTTGTTTTTGTTTTTAGTTAAAATGTGTTATCAGTTACACATTTCCAATAAATGTTATATGACCAGCAGTAAAGCTTAAGAAACTAATACTAGTCCACTACTGTCCAAAGTTATAAAAAAAAAAATGTATAGACAATTACACTTAGTAATATTACAGAGTATGAATGATGATAATTGCATCTATATATAAATAATGACCCCTTATCTTTGACTTAAAAAAATTTCTGTAAAAATAACTTTCATTGCTTTACTTTACTAAAACTGTATATCAGTATAACATTTGCAAAAAAAGAAGCAATATTAGCTATTTGCTGATTCATACCAAAAGCTAGATGATAATCCAGGATTAGAGATGGATGGAAGGAAAACAGTGATGTTGTCAGTATGTCCACTGCTACCAAAAAGCCTGTCCCATGAATTAAACATTTTATCTGAAACATAAAGTACAATATGTACAATTATTTACTAGTGATGCTGAAAGTACAAAAGCTTATGTTACTGTAGGACAGAGCATGCCACCCAAGCCACTTCCTTTTATGACAGTAATAAGAAGTTGAGAGAGTCATGACAGTCACTGAAAAGCTCAGACTTAACCTGGAACCATATAATAAGACAGCTTAATATCTCATTATCAATCAGCCCGGTGTCCCAAAGCTCAAGTGTTTAATTACACAAATGAATTATTTACCGGCTCCCTCTCAGTGTGCTGGAGCCTAAAACAATGGCAGACCAGAGAAAGACAAATTCTTAATGTGAGGCTTACAGGACACCTGTCTCTTTGGTACAGCAAGTTGAAGCCTCCCTATTTAGTTTCCCATCACACACTTACAAAACAAGACAAAAAATTAAATAGCCACTCCTGATTACATCTGCTTACATGTTTCACTAAAAGCACAAATTTTTTGTAAAAGTTTAACCACTGTATTTATAAAATGCCATTTTAATGTAATAAATGCTTTTTAATCTATACATACTCAAATTTCATTATAAAGCTGAAAGTCATTTCCCAAAGCAACACGGTGAGAAGCGAGCTTAACTGGTTAAACATTAAATATTGATGGGGCAGGTGAGGCCATAGGTACGTGTATATAGTAATCAGCTGAATAGATATGAGAAATGATTTTCCAATGCATTCATATATTTAATGCATTTTTGTAAACGTGAAATTCCATAAATGGCTTTGAGTATGATGCTTGGTACTTTTTTACAAGTTAGGGTGGCACATGGCTCACTGGATAGCACTGTGACCTCACACCTGCCAGGCTGGGGAGTGGAATCACGCCTCTGCTCAGTGTGAGGTGTTTGCATGTTCTCCTTAAGTCACGCTGGCTTCCTCTGGCCTCTGCGGCTTCATCCTGCAGTCCAAAAACACGCACTCAAGCTAATTCTCATCTTCGAACTGCCCCATAGTCTGTGTGTATGTCCTGTGGATTAGACTGGCACCCTGACCAGGATGTACCCCATCCTTGTGCTCTATGCTGCCTCAGAAAAGGTCCATGCGCCCCTGAGACCAGGATAAATGATTAGAAGACAGACAAAATAATACAATTAGGTTTCTGTGACCGAAACAGGAGAGATGGATCCATCATCTATTTTCTATAACCCGTCACAGTGAGCAAGGAATCTATCCCAGGAAGCACTGGACACAAGGTAAGAAACAAACTGGACAGGATACTAATACTCCCACTAGGAAACATTAAATATGCATAATAATAAACCTTGCATTTGGAATCACTTCATATTACCACCTAATAAGCAAGTTAGCTTTGAACTCCTCCACTACACCTCACTTTTCGAGTCAGGGAAATCCCAACTGCTCTTGTTGCAGACTCCCAAGTGTGAATCTGTCTGAGTAAGTATTTATTAAGCCATCCTTGCTGCTGCCACACTACGCCCACATCAATGCCCCCTATCCGCCACCACAGGGTATATCTGGGGGAGTTCCTAATGGCAGTAAAAGCTAAACGTGTCTAGGGAGTCATCTTAAGCCCTCACACCTCCTCTCTACATACTGTAGCTTAGTCTGGGAAAGACCCTGGGTTGACAATGACATAGGAGCCCACCACCCACACCATCACTGAGGCTGGATACTAAAGTGAGCAGGGGCTGGTAAATCAATGACTGGAGGCTGCTGAGCAGGGGGATGAGTGCTGAGATAGAGACAAAATAGTTTTAAAAACTTGGAAGATTGGCTATCAATTCAAGTTGCAAAAAAAATACAGTAACTTCCAAAAGAGTAGCCTAGGTGGGAGACAGCAGGATGGGTATAAGAGTGTTGAGATAAACTAAGTATAAATGTCTCTCTTCAGTACAAACTTCTACTGCAGCTCAATATTTCCTTTGGTGCTGGGATTAATGTGAGCTACACTGTCAGGAATCTCTCTCACTTCCTCTTTGAAATGCTTGAAGTAAACCACGGAAAAAAGAGGGAGAGAGAAGAAATCAATGGTAAGTCTGTTAAGGTCTCCTTATACAGTCAGTATAACTTCATAAGAATATCACATAGCATATGATCCTTGGATGGTGACTCTAGTCTTCCTCCATGCTAAAGGCCACTCGAAAAAGCGAAACAATAGTGCGAATGTTTTTGCAAAAAGGCATCTTACCACATGATGGAAAGAAACTATAGCTGGTAAAACCAAACCTTTATCGTGCCGCAGTGCTGATTACATGCCCTGAAGAGTCAATAGATTAATAATCAGATTTATAAGATTTAAAATTAGTGCTAATTACAGGCAGACTATAGTTACAAGAAATCAAACTTGATACGCAGATGTACATACATACCAGATTCCTGTAAAAAAAAATTCTGCTGTAGTGCAGTATTTTAACCTAAATATAATAATTAGATGAAATCATTAGGCGTTGGTTATTATCCCACTATTTCTCCTGGTGAGGGTAGCAGTGAAAAGATATTAGCAATAATTACAGTAACTGGTGAAATGTCACCTGTCTCTGGGTCTTCGATCTGTTTTTTTGTTTTTTTTTTTTGCAGGAGCAACAAACATCACTCAATTAAATGTTACAAAATCAGTTTTCCACCCATACATAAGCCACATTTATCTGCTCTAATTTGTATTAAGTTGCTTGCTGTTTTGAGTGCAGCACATTCAATGGTAACTATGCTGCTGCTAAGCAAGTGTTCTCCACTGAAATTCATCCATAGCACACTTGCTTATGTTTTTACTGCAGATTAATTCTAGATCTCAGGTAAGGTGAAATTAGGACTCTTCCTTTTTCATCAAGGTACACTGTAATCACCACACGTTCCTGTAAGTGGATTGGGGCAACAGTGTTTTGAAAGGCACTATAAAAATAAAATGAAACTGAATTGATCTAACACTTCTCAGGGAAAGAAGCTGCTATTATACTAGTCCAGATGTATTCCGCTCATCCAAGGCTGCTCAAAAGTTAATGCTGTTGTGACCCGCTGCAATGTTGCTGGTCTTTTCTTAATACAGTTTTCACATTCCATACCCCCGAAGTATGCTCCCTTGCAGTCCATGACCTACTCCAATACTAATGTACTGGCGGAAGGACACCTTGTACCCTGATACAGGTCATTATCCAGGCTGTCACAAAGGCATGGTCCACTTTAGACCATTAAAATGATAAAACACGTAATATGTCAAATACATATTGACACCATACTGATGCCACCTAAATACATACTGATGCCAGCTAAAGCAACAAACATAACTCAATTAAATTTTAGATTTTTACAAAACTTTATGCATAATCCAACAGCAAAAATACTAATGCTAAATAATGCTAATGCCAAATAAAAGGTAATGAAATATTCAAATACAATCTCCAAGTGTCACTTCAGGGTAGAATTTCATATAGTTAAGGTTAACATCTTGCCAAGAATAATTTTTTTCATTATTTTTTCTTTTAATGCTGACTGAGACTCAGAAGTACCATGGCAACTGACAGAAGACTTTGCTGGGTTTTGTAGGCCAGTCTAAGTATGAGATTACGCCATATAATCCTAAACTCTGACTATCCGGAAGAAAGGCAGAGAGATTTGTGGATAGTCCATTCAAAGCAGAGATGAATCTAGCCCTGTGCCCACATTCCTGACTCACAGAAATTCCAAAAATATAAACCAATTCAAAATATGTGCGTCCCTTGGGATGTATAAGCACTAAATGAGGACTGTACAAAATCGATCCAGTTATCAATTGTAATAAAACAATCTGATTTGTTGGATTTTTTAAAACCCCATTTTGCACTAATCAGTACTGCTATAAATACTATTCAACCACAGTTGTTTGCAAATTCCCAGATAATGTCCACTTCAAAATCACATCACCCAAAAATAAAATGAAGAAAGCTGACCCAAAATAGGTGGTTTTAGCCAAAGATCTGTTTGTCCACCTTCTGATTTTTTCTGGTCCATCAAACACTATAGTGACAAAAGTATTGGGCCACCAGTCGAAACGGGTGTCCACATACTTTTGAACTTGGGTAATTAAGCCATCCTCATTCTGAGACAGGTGTACAATTAAACACACAGCCATGCAATATCCAGCAACAAACACTGGTGGCTGAATGGGTCATACTGAAGAGGTTAGTGACTTTCAACATAGCCCCATCATAAGATGCCACCTTCTCAACAAGTCAGTATCAAATTTCTGCCTTGGTTAACTGCAAATATTGTGATTATGTTGTGGAAACAACAAAATTTCAATTGTGATGTCATAGGCCACAGAAACAGAAAGGGACCCAATGACCCAAAATCAACACCCAACCTCACTGATGCTGTTATGAGTGAATGGCAGCAATATCTTGCATAAAGCCTTTCCCAAAGAGTGGAGGCAAAGGAGGACCAACTTCTTATTTACACCCTTGGTTTTGGAATGAGATATTGCACAGGTAGGTGTCCCAATACTTTTGTCCATATAGCATATGTTGATCGGGATGTGAATAATAATGTTTCAAAGCCTAAAGAAACATACAAACGTGGTTAAAAACATTGTCGTGGTAAAAGTATAGTTGGTCAAACAAGCTCAAACTCTTAATTCTTAATTAACTTAAGATATGGCCAAATTAAATTTATTTTGCATGTTTGTATGTGAAGTTGGATTCATTATGAATCAGTCTGGTCTAAATCGTGAATTGTAGTGATCAAAATGCCTGGTTTATTTACATTTCCAAACATCACCAGTACAGAAATTTTGCAACGTCACCACCTATGGAAACTAAAGCCAAATGGTTCAGAAGAAGTTTAAAGTGCAAACCAAATATTTTAAAGATAAATGGATGTTGCACACAAGCTAAATACGCATCATGAAATACCACTGCCACGCATATCTTCAAGATATTGTATAATTTTATGTTGATTTTGTTACAAGAATTTGTACATATTCAAGAATTGTTTTATCTAGTCAAAGGTCAGCTAAAATCAAAATGTTGATTGTCCATTTTTATTTAAAGGGATGTCTGAAGTATTATCACACTATTATACTTGTGATTAGAGTCAAAAGGTCTAATGTTTGTCAAGTATTTATATATGATATGGCTGACACATTCATACTTTGAAACAGAGTGTTTGTTTACATGGTAGTAAAACAAAGGTATTAGTGCTTTAGGTTATATTATTTTTACATGTTTATTTTCTTTTATTTTTACATATTCAGCCCAAAAGGTATTGGTCTCAATTGATCACAGTTTTCTTGCATTTTTGTTCTTGGTATTCCTAACAATTTTTACAAAGTTAAAATAATGAAGTGTTTTATATCGTTACATTTCTTTTCCAGGGAAAAGACCTTTTGAGACGACCCCTGTACTTGGTATTCCAGCAGAGCAACCTTTTTTTGAACAATGTGTGGTGTGATTGGGAATACTTCAAACTTATCCAGAATTACTGCAATGAGAGAGCCTACCATAATGATAGAAATAAAATAATGCTGGTAAATTAATTACATCTGTGGTACAAAAGTACAAACATCGGGGTTGCAAATGATGCAAATGTATTTAAGTTTTGCAACAGAAAACAGTAACAGAACTCAAAGAGTTGTCATTGGTGATCTAGAACTACTTGATGTATATGGACAACTGTTTTAATTTCACCAGAAACTTAAGTATCTGAATGAATATATGTACACACAGTATTTTTTAATTTGTTTTCATTGTTTATCTGTATCATGACATTACGTTGTAAATGGACCCATTAGGGTCCGTTAGGAGTTGAGACTCATTGTTTAAAAACTTGCAAAGCCAGGGACTCATAGGCCTACATGCCGAATCCTAGATTAATTACTGTCAAAGAAAAACATACTCCTCTGTGGCACAATTTGAGTTTACTCACTGGCAGTAAACCATTTAAAAATGTGCTCTGGTCCTCTTGTGCTTTGAATACAATCGGTGACGTGCATTACTGGTTATATTCTGTCTAATTGTGACTCCGATCAGGGATTGGACCACATGGACTGCTAGGGCACTCACCACCCAAGACAAACGTAATATGATTGGACTAACAGCTGCATTAGCACCCACAGCATAGTCTCTCATTGTACATTACATACACAGTGCATATATAGACACACATAGATGACACGTCCAGTACTGTGCAAAGTTTTAAGCACTTGTGAAAAAATACTGCATAGTGAGGATGCATATAAATGAAAACTATTCATAGCATTTCTTTTGTAAATTAACACACAAAGTGTATACACAGAAAACAATATGTGGAGCGGCCACCGTTTGACTTTAACACATACATAAAAGGGCTTTAAAAAAGTAAAACAATATATAAATAACGGCATTAACACTGCTAAAACATTTTGGTTTGACACTTTTTACCATTGAAGTCCAGTTGCTCGTACATCACAGTATACAACTGAAAGATGGAGAAAGAGGCAACTGGTCTATTAAATGCCAAATTTTAATATCAATCCCATCCAGGTGGCTCTCCTGAGAAAAGCCAAATTGCTTGCCACTACTGCCAGGATAAATGTACCACCCAGAGGCTAAACAGCAATTTCTCTATCTGTTACCATTTACCTCTAGTTTAACTAACCCATGTGATGCTAGCATCATATCATAACATGCTTTCACTCTAGTGTGTACTAATCCAGCCCAAGAACTACAGTAACACCAGTACCTAGAAATTTACTAGAGTTAGCAATTTTAGACAACCAAGAATGACACAAAATTCATTCATTCATGGGTCTGGAACAATGCACATAACCTTCAATTAAATCAAAAGTACAAAGATCAATTTCAGTAGCCATTTCACTGCACAACAAAGCTACATCACACATGCACAAAACAATACAAAACAGTCACAGCAATATTTACTCATGAGCAAATTTACACCCTAAGTACAAGACAGACCTTGATGAAGTTGCAGACACTATGTGGAAGCTGTGGCTACAGTGACCCCTCCTTAAATCTCAGAGTGAAATGTATCCCCACGTATATAAATCAATCACCAACCAGATATTTTCCAGAAGATATATCAATCAGTCAACAAGCAAATCACTAAAGAGTCAGCTGGATTTTTAACAATGGTGTTGGCGAGTTTTTCTATTGAATAGGGGCAGAGTCTTCCAAAAAAGCAAGACGTTTCCAACTTTCCACATATTTATAATGATGTAGCATACGTTATTTAGACCGAATATTGTACCAGGTGCCATAAGGGTATTCAAGAGAGACCAAACATGAAGATTCACACCACTGGCATTAACATTAAACAATGTCACAAACAAGCATTCTCTGCAAACATTATGCAACCTGGATAAGGGGACAAAGGGGAAAGAGTAGCGAAAAAGAGCGTATAAATAATAATGATGAATGTTTGTTTTCAGAACTGGTCCTCTATATTTTGATGCAAGTCGATCTGGCCCGCTTTTGAAAAACGCTTGGACACTGGATCTGACTGTACATACACAATTTCCCATACAATCCATTGTTCCAAAAGCAGTTTTCCCCCTCTTGACCTGCTACTGGGACAGTGTTTGAGTTTTGCTGTTTTTCAGAGTAAAAAATATGCAAGAAGAAAGTTGTACTTGATCAGCCTTTTGGATAAGCTTACCATGCAGGGGATATTAAAAAAAAAAAAAAAAAAAGTAAGGGAAGTGGCAGGTTTCAGTTCTGAGATGAAGCCAAAACTCAAGATAAAGGTTCAAAATGAACTGATGTGGTTTAATCTGACCTTGCAAACAACAAAATATGGAATGCTACAACACTCAATATATATATAAAAAAAGAATAACTATTTAATCCATTTTATTTTGAAATATTTCAAAATAGTGCATTTCAAAATGACGGGTTTCCAAGCAAGGCATTTCTGAACAAGGTTTTTTTTTTTTTCCCTTTTTAATGCCACTTCTTATAATGATGTTGTGCTCTATCAATCACGTTGAGGAGGGCAGGACCAACTAGATACATGAAGTAGTTCAAATGTCCCAAAGAAAGTTTAGGTTTTGTAACATAGTTACCACAACATAGCTAATGTTAGCTAGCTTTCTGTTTTGGTCACCATCATCTACCTTCCACAAGTAGGGGGTCCGACTGCATTCAGTCTTTGATAGTTGTGGGGTTTGTTCATATTTCCTAGTTTTTATAAGATGTTTGTAACATGACATTTAATGGTCTTTTCATCCCATTGTGTTTCATTCTTTCAAAGAGAGTGCACATACAAAACAAATTGACTTGGGTATGGAAATTGTTTTAAGATATACTGATTACGGATTTTTTTTTCGGAATGAATGTGAGATCTGATCTATAGCAAGGCGAATGAAATATCAGTACTTCTTGATTGTACTATCAGGTATGAAATAACGGACCTGTGGACTTTTCTGAGAAACCAAGGGATTGCAGAATGGTCATTTTTTTAATATTCATTTAGGAAAGAATAGTTACTATGCATGACATAAAATGTCAGCTTTCTTTGTATTCTATTATACATCCAAAATCCATGTTCCTCCACCACACTGCTTTCTAACTTTTTACACTCATGAAACCATCCCAAGTCAAATGAGTCCTTTTTTCAACCGTTTTGTTGTTTCAACTGTCACGTGTCAAACATCTTGTAAAAATCAGATAAGTAGTTTTAACAACATTGTTCTCATAAGTTACTAAAATATATATATTTTTTTTAATTCATTGTTGACAGCAATACACTCCAGCAAGCATCTTCTGTCTGCTGTATTTCAAATGTCTCTTTTTACCACCAAAATGGTACCAGTGCCCAACTGGTAAAAGAACTTAGTGCAAACTAGTCTGAGTGTCCACTGCCTTTAAGGCCAAAGTCGAGGTGACAAAAGCAGTAGCTACGTCACTGACCTCAAGCAGCAACACAAAGCAGACCGTGTCCTGTTTCCAAGTATTACTCCTATATGTAGTATAACTGCCAGTATATTTTTGCATAGGGACGTGCCAATCCACTATTCTGCCTCAATACACTGGAACAGATATACTGGAAAAAAATATTCAGAATCCAAAATAATACACAGGTAGCCTTGCTGCACGTTTCCAAACTGGCATTTTGTTTCATAATTATTCCTTTAGGGGACTGGAGTATTGGTTTCACAGCTTGTGCATTTTTTACATTGTTATATTACATATGGCATACAAACTGCTTAAAAGTTAAGTGGAAATAGAGACTCTAGCAAATATTTAAGACTGTTTTAATGTTTCTTGGAGATGAAAAGTGGTATTGAGCCTTCCTAATCCAAAGACAATTCAGCGTATTTACCCATTTAAGAAATTTAGATCAAAATTTAATGCTTAAAATTGAGGAGAGAAATGTAGTATTATTCTCTCTCACCATTTGTGATGCAACATCACAAGAAATCTTGACAATAGAAGAGCTAATTCCATGTCTAATCACACACTATATTCTCAAAATTGTGCGATTCAAATGTTGAATTTTTAATGAAATATAAAATATGCTGCATGTTACATCCGAAATACAGAGGTCATGCCTCATTATTGTCCCCCAGTTAATTTGACACTTAGAACTTACAACAGTAAAACTATGGTTGAAATGCTATTTAATTTTAGTGATTGCAAATATCTGATAAATATCAAACATCTAAATTCAAGTCAACTTTATCAATCGAATTATCTGCCATTTAAATAACCTGCAACAGCTATGTGTGAGGTAAAGTCAGGCTTACCTGGAACAAAACCTGCTATTTTTCAGGGTAGCTTTATTTCATCACTTGTCATGTTTTTCTGTCTGGAATTGATCTAATCTACGTTTCTAAAAAAGAAAAATCTGGAATTCCCCGAATCTCAACTTAAATCTTTCAATCTGTCCAAATCGTTAATCCTGCTTCCTGGGACTGACCACAAGGACATGCCACTTAAGTATCCAGAGGCAAGAGGAAGTCCCCATGACACAGGCAGACCATGCCAACACCCAGTACACCTACCCACCCACCCATACAGAACACTGTTGGGATTTAAACCACCAACCCAGGAGATGTGAGGCGACTATCCACCATGCCACTCTATATTAATAATGTTAAAATAAAAATAAGGCAACGACTAGGAGAGCAGCTGTGCCACCTAAAACACTGCCTTACCAATGACATTTCAATGAGTGTTAAGATAATATTTTCACCCAGGGGCTACTCACTCATTTAAAAAGACAAACTCTTGGGGGAGGGGTGTATCCAAATCCATTAGCGTGTTTGCTTAAAAGCAGGAATGTTTGATGCTCCAACTGTGTGTATATATACACACACATTTTCAAGCTTTAGATTGAGCAAATGTGACATTTTTCCAATAAGTGGAGAATAAGAAGTTTACATTAGTTGGAGTTTTTAAGTCTTCACAATACCTGTTCTACAGTCAAATGATAAATTTTATTCACTAAGATGCCAGTAAGGGGTGGGGGGCGTTAAATAGGTAATATATGGTAAATGATTCCAACACAGATTTACATACTTTGGTGTAACCAATAAGAAACAAAAAACTATGAATTAAAATTAAATAAACTATACATACAGTACATTGCTGTGTCTGATGTGAAGGTCATAACTATAGGTTGATTTGTTCGAGAAAGTGCTTGCAATATATTAAACAAGCATGCATAAGCGGACCACGAAAAACCAGGAAAGTTCTGATGAGCTCTCGCCAACTTCCCACGCACCAGTTGGCCCCAGGGAAGACGATAGAAAAAAAAATAAATAAAAATCAGGAGAAGGCCAAACACAGGATTTGAGATTCAGTCAGTCAGTTGTCAATGCACCATTGGACCAGGTGCTCACCAGCTTCTGAGCATTTGCATGCCTGACAGAGCCCTTCACCAGTTGTCCACCTATCCACCTCACCTGGCCAAGCCGAAGACCACCTTCCCCACCAACATTATTACCTGTCTGGCACAAGTGTGTCGAGCTACTCCCCAAAGGGGGCCCAGTAGCTCAGCTCGGCAGCCCCACCTCCACACCTGCGTCGTGCCGTTGTCGGCCGAGGGCTCATCAGCACAGAAGGCCTTGACTCATGCCCATCTGTCCTAGCAAAGAACTTGCAAATTGAGCCTTGGCAAACCACCCGTGCTGTAGACATCTCAAAGTGAAGAAGGTCTGCAGCATCGACATCCCTTAAGTTTCCAATGAACTTTAAAATCTTTGCCAGAGGAAACTGAAAGGGCTCACTTTCGCCTCATCTACACATTTAGGCCTGCATGGAGGGGTGGGCAAAGAATTTATGACTGCAGACCCTGAATTTCACCTGACTGCTTTCACTTCTCAATGTATATTTGGTCAATTAGTGATTCACACACTATGTCTCAGCAGCAAATGGCAGCCTTCCAGATTAACTGCAAGTGGCTGCTCTCATGTGGAGACCAGCCATCTATGACAGTGCTGTGCTATATAACTCTTACTGAAAGTACTTTATAATCCTGTCGATTTGGTTTTCTCACCTATTTCACACTTACTTAACAGTCCTGCTCTGATCCACCTCAGAATCACCACACTTAGTATACCAAGGTGTTTGACATAGCCCTTGGTTCCTGCATCACTTTGAATGTTCTTGACAACATTACATTAAAGCAATTCATGACCTACAGGGCAGCAATTCAACAAAGCATTTAACATTTAGACAGGCAACAAAATTTTAGCCCACTGATTCATAGTTTAAATAAATTAAGAAACAATATTGCTGTTTACTTGTAAAAATACAACAATGAAATTCAAAATTGCTGCTTGAAACTTTACAACTCAAAAAAAAGCTAGGCTTACTACCTAGCACTCAATAAGGTGAACACTTTGGCTTGGCATACAATGCTGAAGAATGACAAAGACTTCAGTCAATCACACACTTTCCCATTATTAACAGGCCTGCCTCCAGACAGAACCGAAGCCCTGATAAAATAAGGAATTTTCTAAGAAAATCCACACACAAGAATCCATTCAAAATACTATAGCCACACATGGACGTTACCACTTTGTAAGAGGCCATTACAAATAGCCCACACTACTGAAAACATATTTTTGTTAAATGACTTAACCATTTCCCCATTAGACCTGCAACAACTAATTGACAAAAATCATATACTATATGCATATGGTTTACCTCATTTCAGATTCAGAAACAACTCAACATGAATAATTTTGGTCTGCATAAGAATACCCCTTGCACTCCACAGCAGTTTTGACAGATGGTATTCTGAATGTTGATTCAAGACCACTTTCAATGGTAGAAGATGCAGGATTTAAAGCCACGTGCTAAATCCAGGCTACACTCGTCCCTCAAGGACCCATTTCAATCAATCTGATGGAGAGAAAGTACCAGGAGTTATTTCAACAAATAAGAAATGTCATTAAAGCCACCCAACAGCAAAACTGTCCATACATCAATGATGAGGGCAAGTGCTGCCACTGAAGCTTACCTTGGAATTACATGTCATGACACTGGAAATAACTACTATATGAAATCTGCCTGTCTAACCACCATGCCATTGGAGGACAGACATACTGAATCAAACATTGTAGAGAGTGGGTGGTACAAGAGAACCAAGTTTGAAATTCCTTCTGGCAAAATTGCCATTGTGCATGATAATAGTGCCAATATTGTGGCTGCAGCAAACATACTGGAGAAGCAGCATTGGTGGTCCAGTGTCCGCTGCATGGTCCCCACTTTGCAAATGGCAATGAATTTTTGGATACCTTGGGGCACCCAAGCACTGAAAGAGCAATTGGGAATACAAGGTATACTGTGGAACACAAAAAAAGTGAGCTAGCCTCCAGCAAGCAGAGAAAAGTTGCAACAAATTGGGCACACCTGAAAACAAGCTTGCTCAGGATGCAAGCACATGATGAAACAGCACATTCTATATATGGAAAGCCGACTGCTGGAGCAATGATGACTTATAACTCATGCTGTCTGACCCATCTATTGCAACAAAAGGGCAAAAGATACCTTGATCTCAAAGCTGACCTGCCTGAAGAGCTGTCTGAGGGCCTGAAACCATTTGAATGTGCCACTGTGTTAATGAGTGGAGTACATTACAATCGCTCCTGTACCTCCACTTGTAAAAGGCCTTTTGAAGTCAACACAGTTGTCTTTGACTCAGTTTTAATGAAGGCATTAATGCACTGTTACAGCACAGTGATGGAAGAGACCACTTCATATGACACTGCACCAAACACAGTAACCCTCTCTTCTGCCCTAGACCCAAGATTTAAGAGACTAAAGTTTTTGAGCAAAGCTTTAATGTGCAAGCTACAGTAGAAACACAGACATTTGGAGAGAAAACAGATGTGGATCAGCAGCATGCAAATCTGTGACAAAATCACCTCCATTACAATGGATGCTGGGCCTACAAGTCCTGTCCATTAACTCAACTCACACCTTGACTCTGAACGTAGTAGTGAAGTGGAAAAAAGAGAGGGGAAATATAAGAATCTCAGAAACGAAATGAGGAAGAAAGTCAAGGCAAACTTTAACGAGAAGCCCCAAGAAAGAAAATCCTTTAGTTTGGTACAATTAAAATCCTACCTTGGCTAGACTAGCAAAGCCCAAACTCTTTGCCTGGAACCTCAAAACCATTTGAGCACCTCTTCTCAGCAGCAGACAGCATTGTCTCCAAGAGAGCAAGCCGTACCCTTGAGCATGTTGACATGCTGATATTGTTGCATGCCAATGCAAAATTTTCAGATAATGATTCTAGCTTATTCTGTTCATATACATTTTTGAGATGAGAAATCATCCACCTACAAGTCTATTAAGACAAGCCCAGCCAACCTTCTAAATGGTCTTTATCAAAATAGACAAGTGTATTTTCCTACAAAGAAAACTGACCTGCCCTGGCTTGAGGTCAAGGGAGTGGAGCACCTCTTTCAACATGACAGGAGTGTGCAATCTCGCCTCTGAAGAGGGGGAAGTCCTGGCCAAGCTGTCCTGTTGTAGAATTAGTGCCGTGGTGCAGAAGGTGTGGGACAACCATTTATCACTCCATTTCTTAGGAGGCTTGACCCTAGGAGTAATGGAGAGAAGTTCTCTCCATAAGGCCAAGGTTGGCCTTGCAGTGACCTGCTGAGAAAAAAGCAGAAGGGACATCTCTGTAGGGAATAAAAAGAGAGAGGAACGTCTTCATTAGGAAGTCTTCAATTTTCAATTTTATTTATATAGCGCTTTTAACACGAAGCACGGTCACAAAGCGCTTTACATACTTTCTGGGGACTGTGGGCCCGGGACTAAGCCAAAGGCGACAGTAGCAAGGAAAAACTCCCTCAAGAGAAAGAAACCTTGGGAGGAGCCAGACTCAAAGGGGAAGCCTGTCCTCCTCAGGCC
>JAACJT020000007.1:2325870-2359943 GCA_009936485.2 Gymnarchus niloticus
GGTGAACAGCAGTGGGCCCAACACAGATCCTTGTGGAACACCATATCTAACTCTAGTATGATCAGATGATTCATTGTCGACATTAACAAACTGGTAGTGGTCTTCTATAATAAAACATAGAACAGCTTCCAACCAGTATCTGGGGCACAAACTTTAAACATTAAAATAACCGATACTATGTAGAGAAGCCTTTTATCAGTCCAGGTAAAACAAAATCACCAATCACACAGCTACTCCCAGATGTGTTCTCCCTCTATAGATACCAGTTAATTAGCCTTTTCTTGTCTCTCCATTGCTCCCAGTTTTGACACTAATTACGCCAACAACCCACAGTCACCCGGATTGGATTTCTGATTCCCCGGATTGCCGACATTTCAAAGTTACCGTGCTTATTTTACCAAGAGTTTCTCCCGCAAACTGGAAAAAAAAAAAATACCCTATCATATTTCACCCAACAAGTTTAACTTGAGCATATACCGCAAGTCCAGAGTTCTCCTTTACAAATGCAAGTAGGATACCATAGCTTCTGTCGTGTGTGTGGAGTATAATATGTTTAGTTATTCTTCTCCTGTCGTTACCAGTACATTTACTTGTGAAAAATAAAGGCTAGTCGCTAGACTGACGGAGAAGATCGAAGAGTTAGAGGGACATTACATGAGACTCAGGAAAGCGAGAGATTCATAGATTCAGGGTTAGTGGCTCAGGATACATCCATGGCAGGTCGCTCGTCTCCCCCAGCTCCAGCATTAGAGCCATCGAAGCAAAGCCAATGGGCGACGACTGGGGTGCATAGCCGCAAACCAAAGCCAAACCCTCATTGGCAGCATGCACCTGTTCACGTTTCCAACAGGATCTCCGCCCACAGTGAAGTACCCACTGTGTCACCTGTTAAAAATGGTCTAGCAATTGGCGACTATTTTACGAAACGTGAATATAGCGATGCCTACGACCATAGTCAATTATATTCTGGGGGCCAGAGCAATCGACATTACTGCACATTTAAAAGTGCTGGCTAGTAGTAAACGTAGGTTCTTTCATATCGTTATTCACGTCGGCACTAATGATGTCCGGCTGAGGCAATTGGAGATCACGAAGATGAATTTCACAGAGGTGTGCACGCCTGCGAAGCAGATGTCTGCATCTGTAATGTGCTCTGGCCCCATTCCAGCTAGACGCGGCAATGAAATAAACAGCAGATTATCGTCACTGCATTATTGGCTGTTGGAATGGTGCCCAATAAATAAATGATGTGGGTTTTATAGATAACTGGCGGAATTTTTTGGCCAAGCCTGAACTTTTGAAGAGAGATGGAATTCACCCTATGTGGCCGGGTACCGTTCTGTTGTCGAAAAGCATAGCTGATAGTATTAATGGAAAATCTTGACTAACCAAAGTCAAGTCCAGACTGCAGACTCGGCTTAACCGACCGTCTGCTAGCTGCTTAGACTTGTCAACTGAAGTTCATAATATTGAAAATGTGACGGTTTCCTGCACTTTTAATCATACAGGACTATTCCATAACAATGTCTGCTTTAATAACCTGATATCAAGTTAGAACAGTTGTCACAAAGGTTAGGCCAAAGCTGGGGCTCTGGAATGTGAGGTTTTTGAGCCCCAAGGCATAGGTTATAAACAATATCATAACCGTCTCAAGTCTTAGTATGCGTTGCTTGATGGAAACCTGGCTTAAACATAATTACTACGTAGCGCTACATGATTCTGCCCATCCTGGGTACACCTACAAACACAACCCTCGTCCTAATCAGCAAGGTGGTGCTGTTACTGCCATATTTAAATCTAGTCACTGTTTCTGAGAAGTTGTTTTAAAAATTTTAGCCCATTTGAAATCCTGGTCCTTAATCTCAGCTCATGTGCTCATAATTCCCCACCATCACTTACTCTTGTCATCGTTTATAGACCACCAGGGCCGTATAGCTGTTTTATTCAAGAGTTTTCTGACTTCCTGTCCAATCTAGTTGTTACTACTGACAAAGCTGTAATTGTTGGGGATTTTAATATCCATGTAAAAAATGACTCCGATCCTTGCAGTGGCATTTGCCTCTCTGCTTGAATCTGTTGGTGTTGTGTGGAATGTAGTAGGGCCTAGTCACTCAGGTAACCACACTCTAGACTTGATTCTCAGCCATAGTATCCCTGTGAGCATGTGCCCACCCTCCCTCTAAATCCTGCAGCCTCAGACCACTCTCTACTAACATTTGAAGTACTACTGGGATCTGCTACTCTGCCCACTCCAAAGAGAGTGTTAGTCGCCGTATTACTCCCTCAACTACTATCATTAACAGGCTTCCCCCGGCATTCTCCCAGATTGGTAAGCCCACAAATGAATCTGAGCTTGAACATGTATCGATAAATATTGATCATTCACTTCATGGCAGTCTTGACTCGGTTGCTGCTATTAGGATGAAAATGCTTAAATGAAAGAAATATACTCCTTAGTATACTGACTATACCCGTGAACTTAAAAATACTTCCAGGAAATTGGAGCGTAAATGGCACTCAAACTTGGAGGTTTTCAAAATTGCATGGAAAGATAGTGTTTTAAAGTACAAACAAGTCCTGATCACAGCTAGATCCACATATTTCTCCTGGCTGATAGACAAAAACAAAAGTAATGCTTTGTTCATATTTGATTCTTATACCTCTGTAGGAGAATCTGAAGTTCTGAACCTGATATCCTCCTCGAAAACAGCTAGCTGCAGGTTGGATCCTATTCCTTCAAGGCTTGTTAAAGAGATTGCTCCATCTATTAATAGTACCTTACTAAACTTGGTTAACTCATCACTAAGTCTTGGTTATGTACCAAAATCACAAAAAGTAGCTGTCGTCAAGCCTGCTCTTTAGGATCAAGCTTAGGTTTCTTAAGACTTAGCAAATCATAGGCTTCACTGAAACCTTCCCAACTTCTCTAAAATCTTGGAGAAAATAGTACCTGAACAACTGTCTCGTTCCTACAGAGAAATGGCACAAAGGATGTATTTCAGTCTGGGTTTAAACAATATCACAGCACTGAAACTGCATTAGTGAAAGTAACTAATGACCTACTCATGGCCTCAGATCATAGTTGTCTTTCTTTGCTGGTGCTCTTAGATCTTAGTGCAGCATTCGATACTATTGAGCATGACATTCTCTTACTAACTAGAGATTCCAGTTGGTGTATTACAGGGCAGGCTCTGTCCTGGCTACGGTCCTATCTCACTGACCACTACCAGTTTGTTCATGTCAACAATGAACAAACCTCTGATCATACTAGAATTAGATATGGTGTTCCACAAGGATCTGTGTTAGGCCCACTGCTGTTCACCCTGTATATGCTGCCACTTGGTAACATACTGTAATTAGAAAATATGGTATTGATTTCCACTTCTATTCTGATGACACACAACTATACATATCAGCTGAACCTGGTGAATTGCTCTTCTGTTAAAGATTGAAGATTGTCTATTAGATATTAGAAATTTCTGGCCACCCAGCTCCTTTCTCCTCTTTTATCTTGAATTAGGAGTAACACTGCTTGCTCCTAGAGTGCTTTGAGAACAGATTGATTTAATGGAAGCTCACTTAAACCAAGCACATTGGTTAGAAATCTGTCTTAGTTGACCTAGACCTGTCCTTTAATGCTCATATTAGGAATATCACTAAAACAGCTTCCCCCCCCCACCCCCATCTTTTTTTTTCCCACCTGAGGAATACAGCTAATGTTCAGAAAATGTTACCCTTCAATGATGCCGAGAAGCCAGCTCATGCTTTTATCAGCTCCACATTGGATTATTGTAATGCTCTGTTTTCTGGATGTAACTCGGGGTTGTTACATAGACTCCAGCTGGTGTTAAATGCTGCAGCAAGAGTGCTATCTGCAACTCAGAAGTCCAATCATATTAATCCTGTATTGTCATCTTTACAATGGCTTCCTGTTAAGTCTCGCGCTGACTTTAAAGTAGTATAACTTACGTATAAGGCCTTGCATGGTTTGGCTCCAGAGTATCTGTCTGATGTTTTGGTTCTTTACCCCCCGGTTGCTTCGCTCTCAGGGGGTAGGTTATTTATTAGTTCCAAGAGTGAAAAAAGGGACGTTAGGCCGCAGAGCATTCTCTGACAGAGCTCTGCAGCTGTGGTATGGTCTTCCAGCAGCAGCATGGGAATCTGGCTCACTCTCCATCTTTAAGTCTAGGCTTAAAACACACCTTTTTAGTCTAGCCTACAGAGACCTTAGGTAGCTACTCACTCCCAAACTAGGCTATATGCTGAGGTATAGAGCTTGATGGGGATCAGTGCCATGCCTGTGTGTTGTTAGAGTGCTGGTGTTCAAGGATTCCACATACATGTGCCCCATTGGTCTCTCCCTCATAGTCATGCCAGGGCCATTGCCGTTTTGTCTGCTATTTTATTTCCCATTATTCTGCCACCTTAAATCACTGCTCACACATTCTCTTCCCCCCGTGTCCCCCTTTTTTGGGGTGCTTCCCTCAGAGGTTCAGATTCAAGAGATCCTCGTATCAGCTGCTGGCCTACCACACACTCCCTCCACTTCAGCTGTCCAGTTTGACCAGCTTGCTACCTCCGGAGCCACCGAACCTGTTCTGATCACTGGACTGCAATACCCTGTTGTCCTGCTGACTGTTACAGGATTTGTTTTTATTTGTATCTACAGTATTGTTCTGATTTGTATTAATTAATTTGTCCTGCCTGGTGCTGGCCAGAGGAGCCCTTCAATTAAGGCACACCCCCCAGTCCTTGCTCACATTCTCTCATTACCTGCCAAAGACATGGATGTATAAAAGAAGTGATTAACCAGTTCCTCTTGTCCAGAACCTTTTTAAGTCTGAGGGCCCAGCAAGAGCCGAAAATGCAGGACTTGATTGTTACGCCATTTCAGCACTAGCACCAGATGCTAATGCACGTATAAATAATGACATTCTTGCACTTAAATGTACTACTGAGACAGAGAATATACCATTTACCCACTCTGTCCTTATGCAGAACATGGAATTAAGTGTCCATCTGGCCAGTACAATGCAATAGGCATAAGTGACGATTCACAAACATACATTTAAATCTAGAATCCACCCAATAAGTGAACAAATACTGCCTTTTCAAACATTTAAAAAAAAGTTACTTGAGAAAACCATTAGAATGCAAGTTTAAAACTGAACAGAGAAGAGATGCCTAGAAGAAGCCTATACTCACAACAAGGTAACTGAATGGAACCTACTGACAGAAACAGACAGGGAGAAGTAATTGTTAGGAACTGAGCTGAACCCAACTGACTACTGACAGGGTAGAGGAAAAAAGAAGTTTTATTACTGATGCCCAGAGATAGGGTCAAGCATGAATTGGGCCTGATTAAAAGTCAATCAGAGGAACAATACAGGAAATTTAAAAATGAGAAACAGATATGGTCCTGAAACTTTAGTATACAAGCAGACTTTTGTCCACTTGAATTAGTTTACTCTTCTCTCATTGTGCTGAGATCATTAACAGTATGAAGCTACCTAGTAAACTGGACAGCCAAGACTAAAATTGGCATCACATATTCAAAGTGCTAGTTCCTGAGGGATAAAACCAACATGTGCCCCCTGATGTGATGGGACATCAGTGACAAAGACATTGCTATATGCAACCCAGACATTTGTCCTACAATGATACACATACAATGATACAGGTGGACACATACAGGCTACTCGTCATCTGCACAGTACACTAATTAAAAGGACCAATATACAAGATAATCCCACATTATTAATTAAAATTCATATTTTACACTTCAGGGACCATAATAAATGAAGTTTATGTCCAGTCAATGTTTTGCCACAGTTCCCTTGAAAGATAGTTTGATTTTTGACCTGCCACCTTACAATCCTGCGTTTCGTAAAACGTCAAAACATCTTCGTTTGAAAATTATTAATGCTAGCAATAGATATCTAAACTGGCCGACAGATTAGTATGATCCGCGAATTTTGATATGCAGAGAAGTTGCTCTCCAGAGTGGAAACTAACAGCTAAAGTAATTAGTAGCACTCAAAGTAGCTTTCTTTCTACAGCTCGACATCCTTATCAAAAAACTTGGAATCAATACATTGTTTACTTGTTACTGGAATCATAAGAAAAAGGACACCGAGTGTTACACTTAGCGCTATATTGACAGAAACCATTCAGCTGGTTAAGGTAGAATTATACAATCCCGCAACTTTGGTTTTAGCTGATAACAGCAAGTAATCATGCCAATTAAGTAATGTACGTATAAATTAGCACAAATGTGCTACAGTTACTTTAACAGTCTTACCTTCCTGCCTAGATCAATGGTATTAAACCCGGTACCAAAGAGGCTAGGGTACTTTACTACTTTTTAAATGTTCGGTGAGGGAACATGGTGCTGAAGCAAATGCGTTCCTACCGAAACGGCAGAACTTTGCCCAGGCACCACAGAAACGTCTACTTTTTTCTTTCTTAGGGATTAATTGCAAAATATTCTCAAATTGTCGTGTAAAAGTATAGCCTTGTCACATTTCTACAAACTAAAAAGTCATAAGCTGCAAGAATATAATGAATGGTAAAATCGTCCAGCATCAAAATATTAATATCAAAAGGATTTTCTAAATTATATTATTCATGCCTGGGAAATTTGCTTGCATGCACAAGCAATGCAAATAAAAATGATCAATATTACTCCTATCTTCCAGCTCTTGACGTGGATAGGGTCACGAGGGTGTCTGGAGCTTACCCTAAACAGCCCAGGGCAGGCGTACGTCCTAGATAGGATGCCAGTCCACGGCAGGGCACACTCACACAAAAGGGTACTTAAAACGCCAATGAACCTACCTGCATGTCTTTCAGTTGAGGAATGAACCCCGTCCGATAAAGAATAAATACCCAAACTGAAAATTAGTGAGCGGAGACGCGATTCGAAGCCCCAAACTAGATGTGAGGAGGGGCGTTTCTAGTTTCAAGGTTGTGCTACAGTACATACCAGAGTTAAGCCTACCGACTTTATCTGGGACTCTAAGGGGCCACGGCAACAATTTGCCGACCATAGCGACGCCGCTGGGTATAACTATGAGGCTTACCTACTTGCCTGCTGTAATTTGTCACATTGAAGGCAAGTTCTAAATTTTTAGAGCAGAAATAGTTAAGTAAAAGCATGAGACGAATAAACCCATGATAAGTCATGTTTAACAGCAAACTAATCAGTGTGCTACTCAATAGCAAGCAAAGGACGCAGACTTGAGGACTTTTTGTGGCCAATAATACAGTAAAACCTCCAGGCATAATAATATTGTATTATACACCATATGCACTTATAATAATGAACAATACAAAAGTAGGAACCTCACCACACTTCAAGCAGAACGTATACTGCCGTTGGGCAGCTTTATAAGTGAAACGCTCCATCTGCGCCGATATGTCCAATCAGCGATCGTCATCTGAGTGAGGGCCGATCTGTCCAATCAGCGATCGCCATTTGAGTGAGAGCCGATCTGTCCAATCAGCGATCACCATCTGAGTGAGGGCAAATCTGTCCAATCAGCGATCGCCATCAGAGTGAGGGCAAATCTATCCAATCAGCGATCGCCATCTGAGGACGCTCTATCCAATCGGCGATCGCAATACGAAAGCAGCTTCAGTTTGAAATTCTCATTATTGTTCGCCCGAGTTGAGGACGTTAAGTAATTTTTTTAGTTTTTTTTAAGTGTAAGCAGTTGCTTTTATTTTAGGTGAGTGTTATTAATTGCTTATAATGTTATTGTCGGTTACATATTATGGTTAAAACATTTTGGACAGTGAGTCCACACTAATGTTAGTCTGTGATCACTTTCGAAAGCCGCCTGTCTTTAAGTTGCTTTGTTTATTTCTACTAATCGTTATACTACACGTGGTTTCATTTCGTTGTAGCATTGTGTTGATTTGGGTACTTAAAACATGGCTCTTCGTCAGAAAACAGGCTAGATATAACAAGCATGATTATGCAAGTACCTTAGTTCCCAACTGTTGCCGTCATTTGTGGTGTGGTTAGTTTCGCTTTTATATCATCTTATCTCAATAAACGTGTTTTACCGTCGATAAATTATTTACACGTGTAACGCAAAGTCCTAGCCTGCTAAGCATAATGTTATATTTTCTGGCGTTTATACACAGTCTTAGTTAAAGGCCTACTCCCTACCAGCAGCAATAAGATGCTGCTGCGGGAACCGTCTGTATGTTATGGCTCCCGAGTGCATGCGCGTGTTCTTCTGTTTTGTTGGGTCGTCGTAAGTAAAAATGTCCGACATTGTAAAATGCTCTCATTATCAGGCGGGTTTTGTCTGTGGCTGTTGTTCTGGTGCTGTGATCGGAGCATTCGGATTCCATTAAATGGTAGATACCAGCGAACTTCTCGCTGGGTGGCGATTTTCAGGGTCTGTACCAGAGTTTGGAGATCACTGACAAGCGCGATCCAGACTGATGCGGGCTGCAAATCCCCCCACTGATTATATCCTAAAATATTCGTTCCCCCACTGTTTTGTTTGGGCATCTTCAGAACGACATTCTTAACATGTCTTTACAGAAATGTGCTGTTTTTTGCTTGAGTGTACACAACACAAGCAAATATTTCATATGATATCCTTTTAACATGTTTGAACCATTAGTAGCAAGGTGTTTTTTCTCTCCACGTTTGGCTGTGTTTGATGGTATTAAATTAATTGTAGGGTGGTTGGTTTGATTGTATGATTTAATAATAGCAATGTAATGAGAAGCACGAATGTAACAATTTAAATCCAAGAGTGGTACCGTTCCTCTTCTCTGCATGGTGGAGTATAATTGGGAAAGTTGACCGCAGCACATGTGGTTTACCCTTTGCGTGTTACGTTTTTGAATGTCAATATCAAATATTAATCTTCGCAATTAATTCCATTACCCTACAACTGGTGTGAAAATGACTTGTTCATTTTCTTGTATTTCAGCTGAAACACTCTTCATTTCTTGGTAGAGAAAGCAACGGACCTATAAACATCTTGGAATAGGCCACCATGGCTGAGAGTGATGTGTGTAGCCATGTGCGGGTGTTGGTTCGAGTGCGACCAACCAACACCCGTGAGTTAGATGGCAACTATAAGAATGTGGTCCAGGTTGTCGACAACCACATGCTCATCTTTGACCCCAAGGAGGAGGAGCTCGGATTCTTCCATGCACGGAGGCTCCAAAACAGGGATGTCAACAAGAAAGCTAACAAAGACCTAAAGTTTGTTTTTGACTGTGTCTTTGGAGAAGACTCCACTCAGCAGGATATTTTTGAAAACTCCACTAAAGGGATCCTTGATGGGTTTATAAATGGCTATAACTGCACTGGTAAGAGCTTGCCATTTATGTTCAGCTGGTCCATATTTAATCCAATGGAGGACATTAGTATAGTCATGTTTGAGAGGAAACTGAGAAAGAATTATTTGGATTTTGAGCAACTTTGAGCTGTTCACACCAACCCCCAGTTTGTTTAAATAAATGGAATCACCCATAGTGTCTGCATGTGTTTCGTCTCCTAGGCCCTGTGCTTCTTAGGGTAGGCTCTGAGTCATGCTCGGAGTCAATGCTCCAGAGACATCCCTGGATGGTGATGATTAATGCCAACTGTTATGCAAAACAATTCTTAAAATCTAAACTTCTTTTTCATGGGTGTTTGGAATGAACTATGAGGAGTAGTTGACTTTACTGCATTTTGTATGTTTTGGTCACGACAGTTAGTGCAATGGAAGGGGGGTCATGTCTTTAGCATGCTGCCTCATGCCACTGGAATTATGGCATTATACACAGATTTGAAAAGAGCTTGTGGTGTGAATCAGCGTTTCACCGAACGTCTGGAAGCTGCAGTATTGTGGCTCATCAGCAATTGGCTTAACCACCTCGCAGCAGACTTCCTGCTTTACACCTGCAGGTTGCCCAGGCTGGAGATTTATGATGTCAGGGATAACAGACTGAATTTGGTTTGTTTTTCCAGCTTTATCACTGTGGTCCTAACAAGTTCTTTAGAAGCCCTGTTGCTGAAAAATTTGTTCTGTTTTTATTGATCGTTTCTACAGATACTAAAAACATATTAGCTTGTAAGCTGAATCTAGTTGTGTTAAATTTCTAGTTCATGAAAATATACGCTGATTGCTTCTGGTGTAATGCTTTGGTATTATGTTTTTGCAGTCTATCTTAATTACTGAGAACTTTGAAGGGGGGTTACCATGGTTTAAAATTGAGATGTTATCTGCTTAGGTTAATTCTGCATCTCACGTTGTAAATTGTTTGATTGTTGGAATTTTATCAGGGCAACCAGGATGTAATTACTTTTATCAAACCACTTTTTGAGTAGATGTGCTTCTTCTCACAGTGTGACATGGCAGGTGAGTAGATTGTGTTGTTGCCAGTGTGTGTGCATACACTGAATGCATGTATGGGCCTTAAAACTAGCATCCCTTCCAAGGTGTACCTTATGCTTCCCAAGGCTAGGCCCTGGATTGTGGCAGTTGTTTCGATAAGCCATTAGTAAAACAGAAAGGTGGATGTAGGGTTTGGGAGGTGGATAATATTTGTACATGAGGCTTTGCTGTATATTGAAGTTAGTATTCTGTGAATCTCTGCAGTTTTTGCCTATGGTGCAACTGGTGCAGGGAAGACCCACACTATGCTGGGCACAGACAGCAGTCCTGGAGTCATGTATCTCACCATGAAGGAGCTGTTCACCCGAATAGATCGAGTCAAAGATGAGAAAGTGTTTGATGTTGCCTTTTCGTATCTTGAGGTGAGTCCTTTATTTACCTTTCTAAGCTTTCTTAAAGTTCCTGATATTTCTCCCTATGGATATTCATGGATATGATTTTGTTTTTGAGCAAAATTTGATTAACACATGCTTACTCTGTCAAAACTAACAGAAAGCACTGTCGGGCTATTGTTTACTGGCTCTCATTGCTTTTGTGTGTGAAGGTCTATAATGAACAGATTCGTGACCTGCTGGCTAACTGTGGTCCCCTTGCTGTTCGTGAAGACAGCACTAAAGGGGTAGTGGTGCAAGGCCTCACACTTCATCAGGTAGGAGTCGAGAGTTTATCTTAGGAACAGATAACTAACTGGAACTAGTTACCTTACAAAAAGTGTGTGTTCTTGGTTTACACTAATTCTGGCATTAGAGTTGCGAAAAAGCATGATTGTGAACGAATTGCCAGTTTTGGAAAATCCAAATAGTCAGCAATAGTTTCTGTCAGCAATAACTGGGAAAATGAGACTGAGATTTCCAAGTAATATTGCATAGGAGGGAAGGACTTGACAATTTCTGGATTTGAGATTTCCTCCAAGTGAGAATACTGGCAGAACAGAGTCACATAGCATGGGGACTGGGGCAAAGGAATGGAAGCAGAAGTAGAGTGGAAAAGCAGAGGGGGTTCAGAACAAAAGGCAAGCAACTCGTTTGGCTAAATTGTCTCTGAGTGAGAGAAGGATGCACCTAAAAGTCTGAGAGTGTTCATTTGGGGACAGAAGAAAAATATGACTTGAATGTGTGCTCACCACCTCGCTTTGCCCATCTTCCACCAGTTTACAGACAATCCCTGGTGTTTTTATGTCTTTTATATATTCCTTTGTAGCCCAAATCAGCTGAACACATCCTTGAAGCCCTGGAATATGGTAACAGGAACAGAACACAACACCCGACTGATGTAAATGCCTCCTCGTCCCGATCTCACGCTGTGTTTCAGGTAAATGTCAGCAGGTTTACGTGGCTGGCCTTTCCATGCACGTCATTGATATTAACCATTTCAACAATATTATAGCCTTAGAAATAATGGGGGAATATCCATACTTGGTCCTTGTGCATGCAAGAAACCAGATGAAAGGAGAGTAAGGCCAGGTGTATCGGAGGCGGGTTCAAGTTGTTCTACCGTGGCATGGATGGGAGGAGAAATGGGGTAGGGGTTATTCTGAAGGAATGCCAAGAGTGTTTTTGAGGTGAAGGGTGTTGGACAGACTGGTGAGTATGAAGCTGGAAATTGAAGGTGTGATGATGAATGTTGTTAGTGCATATGCCCCTCAAGTTGGGTTTGAGATGGATGAGAAAGAAGAATTCTGGAGTGAGTTGGATGAAGTGGTGGAGAGTGTACCCAGGGGAGAGAGATTGGTGATTGGAGCGGATCTCAATGGGCATGGTGAAGGAAATGGGATGAGGAGGTGATGGGTAGGTATGATGTCATGGAGAGGAATGCAGAAGGTCAGATGGTAGTGGATTTTGTGAAAAGGATGGACATGGCTGTGGTAAATGCGTATTTTAAGAAGAGGGAGGAACACAATGACGTTTAAGAGTAGAGGAAGATCCACACAGGTGGATTATATCCAATATAGGAGGGTCAGTCTGAAGGCGATTGGAGACTGTAAAATGGTGACGGGGAAAGCGTAGTTGGGCAGCATAGGATGGTAGTCTGTAGGATGACTTTGGAGATCAAGAAGAGAGTGAGGGCATAGCCAAGGATCAAATGGTGGAAGTTGGAAAATGAAGACTGTAAGGTGTAAGGTGGCATTTAGGGAGGAGTTGAGACAGGCACTGGGTGGCAGTGAAGACTTAGCTGGGCAACTATAGCTGAAATGGTAAGAAAGACAGCTAGGAAGTACAGGAGAGTATACAGAGGAAGTGGTTAGCAAAGAAGTGGGATAGAGAGATGAATGTGTACAGGAGTATAGAGATGAAGTGTAAGGCAAAGAGAGGTGGCGAAGGTCAAAGATGAGGCATATAGTGAGTTGTATGAGAGGCTGGACAGTAAGGAGGGGAAAAAGGACCTGTACTGCTTGGCTAGGTAGAGGGACCAAGCTGGGAACAATGTGCAGCAGGCTAGCGTGATAAAGGATAAGGATGGCAATGTACTCACAAGCAAGGAGAGTGTGTTGAGCGAATGGAAAGAGTACTTTGAGGGGCTAATGAATGAGAAAGAGAGAAGGCTGGATGATGTGGGGACAGTGAATCAGGAAGTGCAACAGATGAGCAAGGAGAAACTAAGGACAGCTATGAGGAGGATGAAGAATGGAAAGGCTGTTCATCCAGATGACCTACCTGTAGAAGCATGGAGGTGCTTAGGAGAGATGGCAGTGGAGTTTCTAACCAGATTGCATTAAACAATCTTGGAATGTGAGAGGATGCCTGAGGACTGGAGAAGTGTACTGGTATTGCATTGTGTCTTTGTGGACTTAGCATATAACAGGGTACCTAGAGAGGAGTTATGGTATTGTATGAGGAAGTCTGGAGTGGCAGAAAAGTATGTAAGAGTGGTACAGGATATGTACAAGGGCAGTGTGACAGTGGTGATGTCTGCAGTAGGAGTGACGGATGCGTTCAAGGTAGAGGTGGGATTACATCAAGAATCAGCTCTGAGCCTGTTATTTGCAATGGTGATGGACAGGCTGACAGACGAGATCAGACAGGAGCCCCCATAGACGATGTTTGCAGATGACATTGTAATCTGTAGTGAGAGTAGGGAGCAGGTTGAGGAGACCCTGGAAAGATGGAGGTATGCTCTAGAAAGGAAAGGAATGAAGATCAGTAGGACTAAGACAGAATACGTGGGTGTGTGAATGAGAGGATGGACAGCGGAATGGTGAGGATGCAGGGAGTAGAGTTGGCAAAGGTGGATGAGTTTAAATACTTGAGGTCAACAGTTCAGAGTAATGGGGAGTACGGAAAAGAGGTGAAGAGAGTGCAGGCAGGGTGGAGAAGAGTGTCAGGTGTGATTTGTAACAGGCAGGTACCAGTAAGAGTAAAAGGGAAGGTCTATAAGACAGTAGTGAGACCAGCTACGTTATATGGGCTGGAGATGGTGGCACTGACAAACAGGCAGGAGGCAGAGCTGGAGGTGGCAGAGTTACGGATGCTAAGATTTGCATTGGGTGTGGCAAGGATGGACAGGATTGGGAATGGGTGTATTGAAGGGTCAGCTCGGGTTGGACAGTTGGTTTGGACATGTGCAGAGGACAGATGCTGGGTGTATTGGGGGAGGAATGCTGAGGGTGGAGCTGCTAGGCAAGAGGAAGGCCAAAGAGGAGGTTCATGAATATGGTGAGAGGACATGCAGGTGGTTGGTGTGACAGAGAAGTATGCGGAGGATAAGAGGAGATGGAGACTGTTGGTCTGCTGTGGCAACCCCTGACGGGAGCACCCAAAAGCAAATGATGATCCATACTTGGTCTTTGAATGAGAATTTTGCCTGAATCCTGTATATGAATTCAATCTTTGAAATGCTAGATACTTTAAACTGAAATGTTTTTAACAATGGCTTGGTGGTGTCTGGATTTGTGACTAGGTCTTGTAAATATGGACAAAAATAACAGAGCGATGAGCCTATGTTATGCTTGCAGATTAGAATTGACTTGAATTCCTATAGTTCCCGTTACAATTGTTACAATCAGGGCTTGACATTAATGCTTGTCCTTGACAAGTATCTTTTGATAAATGTGGGCCTGTTTCATAAACTGATAGCATGTCGTTTGGCTTAATCTTGTATAGGTTAGATGGGTCAAAAAAGACTTCACATTTGTTCCTCTCAAAAGCTTATGATTTCAATCTGTTTCCATCTCAAAAGTTGGTTTTGTTTTGTTCGAAATTATTTCTCATGTTTGAAATTTAATTTTACTTGTTGCTCACATGCCAGGAGGGAATTATTTTACAGGTTATGTAAAGGTGTGGGTTTTTTTTTTTTTTTTTGTTCACGGTGTTGTTGGTGCTGCTGAATAACTCCTATTATGTATGTCACAATGAAATTTATGGTACCGTTATGTAGTTTTGTTGATTATTTGTGACTTTTTACTATCTCGATTGAAATGTCGCAGCTTATCAGTGCTTCTCAATAGATATGGTCTGTGGAAAAAATGATTTTGATTGCAAAGTTTATTCTGTTGAAGCAGAATCTAATATCGTTGTATATTTGTTCATGATGATTCATGGGTGCATCTGTTGCTCAAACAATATGTATGGCTTTTGAGCAATGGGGATCGGGTTTGAACTCCACCCATATCAGGAAATTTCTCCCTATTTCATGACACTTATTCAAAATCAGTCATTTATGATTTTATTGGCTTTTTATTTTTGTCCTTGTGTAGCTGTGTGAAATTATTTACTACACACTTGACTGATTTGTATTTGTTTTTTTTTTTTTTTGTCAAGTTTTCCCTGATTTGTCACAATTTTGAGATTTTATTTTGAGTAAATTTGATGGTAAACTCCATGGTTTGAGAAGTTGTCCAAACATCTGAAGTATTTTTGATGTGGGGTAATTGAATTGTAGGACAGGTAAACTTCAGTCACTTGTATTTTCCTAGTAGAACATTCAGTCTTACAGTAGACCCCATGACAATTTTGTTTTACTTGCCAGTGCTTTTTCAAAGATTGCCTCTCAAAGAGGAACCAGTTGTTATTCACGGGGTGGATTACAACAGAAGTTTTCCCTCACACTTCGTGAATGTTGTGCATTTGACCGTAGTCCTTTTAAGGGATGATACACAATTTCCGATGCATTTTCTATCTATTGTTTGTTTCCCGAATTCAGTGGATCATAGTGGTGCACGTTAATTCTCTAAGAAAAGTGGTGATGCTCTTTTCTCCGTTAACTCCATAGATATATCTACGACAACAGGAGAAGACAGCCAGCCTGAACCCCAATGTAAGGGTGGCTAAAATGAGCCTCATTGATCTGGCTGGCTCTGAGAGAGCTAGTGCCACCAATGCGAAGGGTGCTCGCTTCCGGGAGGGGGCCAACATAAACCGCTCACTGCTTGCCCTGGGAAACGTAATCAACGCCTTGGCAGATCTCAAGGTACAAACCGACCTTGACATTGTGTGTGTTGATCTCGCCTGCTGCCAAATGAGTTTGACCCAGTAAACCATTGCTGAGTAAGTCTAGTCCATATATGGTTTAGTGAAGAAAGGGTTTTTTTTTTTTTTGTTTTTTTTTTGTTTGTTTGTTTTAATGGGTTGGGTTTTTTTTTTTTTTTTTTAAACCTCTACCTTTCCTTTGAATTTTGGTTGTTAGAAAATTAGTTAGAAGGTACCCTCAAGGAAAAGCCATGTGATTACCATGCTTTCACCTTGCATACGTCCCAAATGATGGAATTGTGGTGCTAATTGGCAGAATAATCCATTATGAATTATACTTGAATAATCTGTTACTTGCTCTTGTGCTTATGGGATAGTCTTTAAGAAAATGGTAAGCATCACAAGTCACATTGCAGCAGCAGTCTAACTTTACAAGCCTCCCTCCAGATTTAACGTGCATTATTCAGTATGATACAAACATACAAGATGCAGAAATTGCAGTTAAATTCTATACTGTACACATCTCCGTGTAACACTATTTGTAAGCCATTGGGTGTTGCATTATATTCAGTCACCATTTTATGAATTTTTCTTCCAGAATGACAATTTTTAAACCTGTCTTGTACGATCAGGTGGTGTTACTCTTTTTGCCCACAGAAGATTTTGTACATTTCATTTTTGTCTATGGTAAATACAGTCTGCCATTACAAATATAGACAAAGAACAGTTCCATGTAGGGTGCCTCACAGTAGATAGACATATGCCTTTAATAGTGTTACTAATGCAGCATGTCAGGAAAACGCCCAAGCAGGTAATGGTGTCTTCCTCAGCTGATAGATGCACTTATTAATCTGGACACAATTCATTTGCTGTCCCTACAGTCCAGTTGCACACTTCATTTGCCAGGTAATACAGAATTTTGGATTTGCAGCCATTAATCCTGTTAAACCCTGTTTAATGCTGGTTCAGATCATTCTAACGTTGCTTTGTTCTTGAGCTTAAAGTTTGAATTGATGTCTCCCATATAAAATTAAGGTGAAAGTATTAAAAATTGCTGAACTATAACCAAATAACGTTGTTTTACTGTTTAGAATGGTCACTACCCTGTACTGAAGAATAGTGTTTGATAACTGCCTGCTGGGTTTTGTGAATTGTTTTTTCTTGTTGCCCTGCTATCTGATTATTACCACGAGCTGTCTTCCAAGCGTTTATCCTGGCCAGGGTCATGGAGAGCCTCTCTGAGCACTTTCCCATGTGGCCCAGAGCACAAGGCTGGGGTACACCAGGGATGGCATGTCAACACTTCATTTGTTTTCCCTCTTTCTTTTTAAGCTATGCACCCATTATTATGGGAAATTCTGGAGGAAAAACTTGAGGCTCTTTTTCTGCATGCAGCCACTAATAAATGAAATATGACCCCATTTATTTAATATGGGGATAAATATGTGCAGTCCTAATTCGTATATCTGAAAGGGTGTGCAAAGAATACACTTGATAATTATGCTTTGTATACACTTTTCCTTTGTAATAAAAATTTCCCAGGGGTTTAGCCTGTGTGTGGGGTCCTGTTTCTGTATTGAGTCTCCTGTGCCACCGACATTGCCTAAATTGCATCCAGATTTCATTCTTGGAACAATTAGAACAATTATGATGTATTTTCCTTTGAGTTGTGTGGAATTCTCATTGAGAGAGGGTTTATTTTCTCCTTTTTCCTTCTTTGTAAAATTTCAGTATAGCATTAGCATTGTTCCCATTTCACCAACTATACTTTTTGCTAGCTCAGTCTTCATGGGTTGCCTTGCTGTCTTAATTATTGAGACTGGCAGCTTCATATAGGTTAAATGCTTTGTAAGTGTTCTGTGAAAATGTTTATTGAACAGATTTGACTGGGTATGTACCATGTTCCTGTTGTTTTTGGCAGATTTAAAAGTAGCATAACTCGGAATAGCATTGAAACAAATATCCTGTCCTTGATAGTACAGTAACCAGTGTAGCAAAGTACTTGATGCTGGTAATGCTGAATACTTTCTGAAGTATGGTTATGGGAAAAGTTGATCTTGCTTAACTTTGGAATGTGCCCTTTGACAATGCATCAGAAGTTACTTTCAGAAACAAGTGTAAATGTGGTGTGTGTTTTTGGTACTTCCCCCATATGTACCAATGCTCAGATAACGCTTGATAAATTCTCTTTAGGTAAAGACTGCATTGACCAAGATCCAGTGTGGTATACAGACAGTTGCAGCTCCTGGCCCTTCTGCTAGTTTAAAGTACTTCACAAATCCATGTTTGGATCATTAACAATGAGTAATCAAAAATAGCTCAGTTTAAAGCTTTTCACAAACCAAGTTACTTTTCTAGGTGTTATTTCCTTGAAGTATTAGGTTTAATTCAAGGTCTATGCAGATGCTTTGAAACTAACTCAAACCACATCATCAACCTGACTTTGGAAAGCTGGAGCACATTATATGTATGTCTCAAAGCATGAGGGATGTTTATAGACAATGGTGCCCACATATTAGAAAAATGTATATTAATCAGAGGCCTAATGTTCTCTTGCTTCTCTATTAGTGCTGTCAAGCAGGCAGACAGAATTTATGGGATTAATTTTCACATGTGAGATATAGGGTGGACAGTAGATATGGAGTCCTGCAACTGGGAAACTGTTGGCTTTTAATTTTGCTGGCCCTAGGGTCCAGTATCTCCACATTTTTATTGGCCCTCATTAGATTTTTAGTTGCAAGCCCCAATGTAAAAAAATGTAGATGAAGTTTCTCACATTTTTTGGTATTGAAATGTCATAACTAATTTAGTTTGGTCATCTGATCTTTGTAATATTAGTGAATTTGATACCTAACATACAGTAATGTGGGATAATTGTCAAAGATATTCAGTTCAGCCCATAAACTTAAATCTTCTGCCTCTGTCCCTGTCTGTATTTGCATTCTGTAGATCAAATTTCCTGACAGGAACTTCATCAAGCTGAATACTCGTCAGCATATCAGGGCTCCGGAAGTCATCTCCAGTCATGTCTTGGTGTTTTCATCACCGAGAAACCCGTCTCACAACATGTTATGTTTAAAGGTTTGTTCAGTGCAGTCACTGACCATGCAGAGGTTGTAAACTCTTGCTCAGAGGGAATGAATTTTGACGACTGAATAATGTTCCATATGTAGTCTATGGAGAATTTAAGTCAATTCACATCTGGCTCCATCCAAACTGAAACCAATGCTCTCAAGTGGTTCCTTGAAATGAGCTCAGACTAAAACAAGTTGTGCATTTCTATATGAGGCTAACTGTGCCTTTTCTTGTGGCTCAATAAACCTTGATGCTTTCTGCAGGTCGTCTTTCTCAAACATATTGAATCTGTTTGTGTGGGATACATTGTTTTGCATTGTGGAATTGTTCCTGATCATTGACATTTGGTCAATTCCACTTTCTGATTCACTATCAGTCACAAACAGGAATAAATGAAGATGGTCGCTGTTTGCATGCTTATGACCTAGCTCTTGAGGGTCATATCATAGGAGTGCCTCATTTCAAGGTAGAGTGTATGAGTTGGCCAAGAAAGTGAGGTGAAGAACTGATCACTCCTCAAGAGTATGCAAAAGGAAATGTATGGGGGGGAACAATATTTAACACTTCTGGAGTATCTTGGCTGTCCCAACCATTTGCATCGCCTGCTTGGGCAGTGTACCTGAAGTGGGTGTAAATAGCCTTATTATTCCTGTTAAGAAGCCCTGGACTGATGTGGCGCACTCCTAGTTCCCAGAATCTTGACAGGTTTTATTTCTTTAAATCAATTTGTGCTGAATTGGTGGTATTAAAATCCCCCAAGAAGTTCTTTTGTCACTCAAACTGCTACTCTTTGCTGAGAGCAATCCTCTTCTGCTTTCAACAGGATGAGTGCAACACCAAAAGTTTACAAGATAAGGCATCTGGAATCTCTCCAGTAATGCACTGGGGCCATTTACCTATGTTAATAGCAGCATCATCAGTCCCAATGGAAGTTTAGATGTGTTCCCCCCCCAGTTTGAAATTCCAAATTATTCAAATCTTTCTCTACTGAAAACTTTAGACCAAGGCTACTGCCTGATGCAGGTGGCTGTATATTGAGGAACTTTTGCTATTTTTTGTTGAGCCTGACAAACAGTGCAGAACATCTTTTCCCTTTTCCATTGAGGCCCAGGATAGTCATTTGCTGAAATAGGACAATGTTTTCACACATGGGTGATTCTGTTGTATCTTTCGTTCCTTTAGGAAGATGAGCTGTCTTTTGATTGCGCCGGATTCAACAGCTTGTTTCCATGGTGGTTCTGTGGATTTATGTCTAAGATGATGAGCCCAGTCTTGGTAACGGGGAATCAATTTGGCTTCTAGTGCTTCATTTCTCTCCTCTCTGTTGCTGTGTAGCTATAGAAATCTCAATTTTCTTCTGGTGAACGGGATCACTTATGAAAGTACTTCATGAGCATCATGCTTGTGTTGCCTTGGCAACAAATTCAGCAAGATCATTGGGGTAAAACATGAGACCTGAGATGTAAAATTGTAAACAAAAGCACATGGGAGACTGACAGGCAGTATTGTCATGTGTGACACAGGACAGTGCTGTAATTTGGATCAAACAATGGAAAATCTAGGTCAGAGAGTCAGAATTTAGTTCGGGATGTGCAAGTGCTGCATATGGTCAGCTCAATAAAATTGTGTGCCCTGCGTCATGGGAAGTGCCTTGGTCTGTAGTTATGCGGTTGTCGCTTGTCACTGTTTGCAAGGCTGATCTCGCAAGCCGCCGTTTGAAAATCGCTGTGAATCATTGCTGTGCAAGGACTACACGTTCAGAGTACTCACTGCCTAATGGGATGTGATGAACTGAGTTTATTTTCATCTAATGATGATAATGATAGTATTCGAAACAATATGCAGATAGTTGTGTCAAACTAGATTATTAAATAATATGCATCTCACGGCTGGCAATCACACACATTGATTCTTTGTAATTGGTATCTTGAATGCCATCACTGCAAGATTCTTCTGTGATGTGTTCAGTGTTGAGTCAGACCTATGTTAATAACATGCTGTGCTTGAGTATTGTGTCACTGATTTTTAACCTGTCAGGTTATTAAAGTGGGGTTCTGTTGAAATTTGCTTCGCTTGTATGTCACTGTTTGCTTCATTTTGAAGTGATCATCTTTGCCTTTTCATTTAATTACCAAACATTTTATAAAGAATTTTTGGTCATCTAAGAGTATGGTGATTGCCAAGATCCTCCTTGCCCTGGCATTTTACTGAAATCATAAATATAAGACATCTTCCAAAAAATTAGTTTTTCCTTTTCCTCCTTGCAGCTGGAGGTATATTACTCAAACTTCTGCAGCTGAGAATTCACTGGAATAACGGGCTTTCCTAGGCCATAACCCTCAGTGTTGACTTATCTGTGCTAAATGATCCTTACCTCATCCTTGACTACAATGGGATTCCTGTCTTCTGTTCCTGTTCTAATAGTCCCAAGCTCCTTTACCAGCAGCATATGTGCTGTTGCCATTATAATTGTGGTTACTGGTTACTGTGGCTATCTCTGAGGTGTGGTGTTTTTTGTATTCCATGAGTATTATTCATTTAATTTTGGTTATTCCAGCTGTTTCTTAAATACTTCAGCCACAGGAGCCGGTTTGGGTGTGCCATCTCCACAGTTTAACGCATCAGTAAGGTGACTCATCTTGCAGTGCCCCTGGGGCAGATGTAGCCACACCACTGGCCTTTTGAAGCTATCGTCTGAACAGGCCACCTCCGTGCTATAATGTGATCTGTGTCTCGGCTCTGTGGGGGGAGCAACTGTCCCTCTCTGCAGGCATGCTTGTTGTCTTCTCACAGCTTGGCTTTTGTGTCTGTACGTTGTTTTGTCATACTTTAAAAACAGATCAAGCTCTGATCTGTAGGTTCATTGTCCTCCTTCAATACATGTACAGGCACACAAGGAGTCCAAGGCTGGGTTTCTTAACAGGGGATTTCTGTGCCCTGAAGTCTCCCATGTGGACACTAGCACCTTCGGGTTTCAAGAGATGCATAGAGCACACATACCAGACGAGCAGAATTGGTGAATTGTGCGAAACTGAAAATTCTCACCTGTGTTGAATCTAGACAAGCCATATTAATTATAATCCAATTTTATTGTGAAGCATTCTTGACTCATGAGTTTCTGGTGTTGCTTAAACAGGCAAGAGTTTACTTTAACTGCACCATGTGCAACAATAAAACAGAACTTTATTCCTTTTTATCCTAAACCAGTTTAAGCTGTTGTATTCATTCCTTTGGCTGTATCTTGGGAGACAAAATGCTGACTGTGGTGATGGTGAGAATCCCAACTTGGGAACAAATCTCAGGAATCAGACCAGAAGAGTTAGCTTTAACCTATTTAATCCCACTGGTCACAATTGACACATTTTAAATTAAACATGATTTCCAGATATCCAAATTTTGGATAAACAGGCAGATTATCTCATAGGCCTGCCCAAGGAGTAAAATTGACTGCATAGCTAGGAATATTTTGGGATTAAATGGGTTAATAGTTGATTGTTTCTGCTCATCACTTTTGTTCCTGTGCGTTGCGGTTTATTAGTATAAAGTGGTGTGGCCGTTGTGGAAAGGGCTGGTCACGTGTAATTTTGTATGGGGTTTCTGGGGTTCTCAGCCTTCAGGTCTATCAGCTTTAAACATTTCTAAAGAACCATGAATTAGGTGGAACTTTGTAAAAAGCATAAAATATATGCAGATTTTATTTGAACAGATTTTTGACGGTTAGCACTGGGAATCTGTGAAGGAATCGTTTTCAGGACTAACTGATGTAAATTGGTAACCCTCTGACGCTGTCCCCACTTCTGTTGCTTTATCAGTGAACTCTGATAGAGATACTCTGTAGAGATCTCTCTGCATTTTTTCCCAGAAGTTTTGCACTGAAAATTGACTGCTACATCTTAGTTTAATTTGAACGCAATTCTAGCTTAAAAGCACGATCATTTAGATGGCTACATGACAATAGTAGTACATAATTGAGCGGTTGTTAAAAATGAAGTGTAAACAAAATTCAGATCGTGATTGCTTGTGGTGGAACTGCCGTGGGTAAATAATTTCTTGTACACTTGTTTATTTATTTGCAGAGCAAGAAAGCCCACATACCCTACCGGGACAGCAAGCTCACACGTCTACTGAAAGACTCTTTAGGGGGAAATTGTCGCACGATCATGATTGCCAACGTTAGCCCTTCGTCTTTATCATATGAGGATACGTATAACACACTTAAGTATGCCAACAGAGCTAAAGAAATCAAATCTTCTGTAAGTATTTGCAGCTGTAATTCTGAAGTAGTCTCAAATCTATTCATATTTTAAACTGACACCGACTCTTGGGTTTGTGTGCAATATTATGTTTGAAATGCAGCTGAAGAGCAATGTGGTCAGTCTGGACAGTCACATCAGCCAGTATGCAGTGATATGTGAGAAGCAGCGGGCTGAGGTATGGTTATTGTACTGATCACAGTTCCTGCTTTTTAATAGAATCGGTGACTCTTTTCTATTCTACACCATGACACCTTGTGACCTGCTCTCCTGTATTTCACAGATCATCATACTGAAACAGAAGTTAAAAGAATATGAGGACAAGAATGTAACTGCTCCATATCGGAGTCCTCTGACAGTTCAGAAAGAAGCAGAGTTTAAAAAGTAAGTGCTTTCAGTTTGTGACTTTTTGTCCTCATGTGTGTGGGAGGGAGGGAGGAGTGGCCTCGTCACTTGACGTTAGTTAGGTTGTCATCAACATTATTTTGAGGTGTGTAGGGCTGCCACAATTGGTCGATGTAATTGATGACGTCGACACTGAAAATATCCGTCTTTGTTCCTCGCCATCTCGCTCGCTCATTATCAAAAAAATCAATGTCCGGTATATTGGATATAACTTTTGGGCATCAGAGCCACTATCAACATGCAGGAGAATCCCGGACTTGAAATGTCTGACTGTAATATGTAATCCTTTGTTTCACTCAAAAGTACACAGCTGCAATAATCTGTAAAAATCCTAAAGTGCACGCCTCTAGGGCTGACACGACTATTTTTCTATTGATTAATCTATTGATTGTCTTACCGATTAGTTGATTAATCTAAACGATTCATTTTCCTCCAAAAAAAAATTTAGCTTTCACATGTCTTTATTTTAACAATAAACTAATCACTGTATAATGCAGTACAAAAAGGTAAACAAAGTCTATACATTACTGTCTTTGGTGATTAACAAGGTCTTCTAATTAACGGGTCATTGTTAGAGTAAAAATGTCTTGCCTTAAACTGCCATCCTATTATTTGTACAAATTATTTTTACGTTTTAATTCCTTGTGTAAAAATTGGACAGAACTACAATTTTAAAAGCGTGCCACTCCTTGGAGAGGATAGGTGCTTCGTCTTCCTGGTCAAGCCAAGGGCTGCTGAATGAAAGGGTCTGTTGGGTTACTCAGCAACCGTGAATTCAACCGTAGTTGTTTGGGACAGATCTGCAAAGCCAGCACTTGTATAGTTAAGCCTCCAGACATTCAATTCAGCAGCATCAAAATTCACAACCTGCACAGTGCACATGCTGAAGTGATCAGCGCTTCTCATTCGTTATTAAAAATTAAGAAGCCAGGTGAGACCATTGCAATTCTTGCTTGGTTTCGGCGGATGGCCTTCTGGATACAGGCATAGATTCCTAACCTACTGAGCCAGTTGATGCTGATTTGCCCTGATGTAATCCACTAACATAGCAGCCCTACTCTCCCCTAATTACCTGCATCTCTAGAAAATTACCATGATGACAATATTACCTGGTTTTTACCTTGTAGAAGTTTTGTATCAAAACCATATGATGCAAGATTGAGTTAGAAGAAGCTAATCATTTGCATACATGACTTTGCATTTTTTTTGCAGTTGTCTGTGGGCTGATCACCTCTCTTACCGCCTGAGTCATGCTTTCTGAATATTGTGCAGCATAAACCCCATTGGACTGGGGTTTTTTAGTTTTTCTCAGTTGCTTTGGCACATTTCATGAAACATGATTAACATTCCCACAACTATAAGCACATTTCTCAGAACAGTTTGTGCATACAGCACAACAGTATGGTTAAGCTGCAATAAGCGGTAACTCACCCAAAGCAATTAACTTGTGTCTCAAAAGCAAATAATTACATCAATGAATTAGTCAGTGCCACCAAAATGGAATGTCCATTGCGTAGACCAAGCCAGTCAACATGTTTGGACACATTGTCAACAGGAAAACATGTCATGGAAGTATTTTGAGTAGTTATTCACTTTACAGACAAAAATTTCTCTGTAGCTAACTAAATTCTATTGTGTCCCAGAACAAATACCATATGAGTTTGCCTTTTTAACCCACTCAATAGTACAAATTTTCATATTGCTATATATCTGGAAAGATTGTATTGTACACTGCTTAGGGGTGAGATCAATTTTACATGTGAAGAAACTATTGTAATCTGCTTGCAACACAGCTCAATACACAGGAGAAACGAGAACAACAATCAAAATACACAGCACTGTATACTGTAGTATTGAATATAGTGGTGTGAAATGTATCAACAGGTCAACGAGAAAATTGTGTATGGTGTTAACCACATGCACTATATAATAACAAAAAGCAAAGATGCCATACTGTGGGCGCTTACCACATCACTGGACATCTTGTCGCTCCCATCTGTCTGGCCACAGATTTTCACTGACCTCACACGAGAGATTCTGCCTTGTGATGCATTGTGGGGAAAAATATCCTTGAGTGCAGCGACCATCCTCTACAAGCCTCCGCTGTGATGCCTTCACAGGCAGCATCCATTGCAGCATTGTGATTGTAAATGGCTGGAAACTCCCCTTCATAAACGAAACTCAGGATTCACCTGTTAAAAATTTCTGCATGTAGTAATTTACATGATGTAAAGGCACCTAAATATATTTTGGAGTAAAACTATTTTAAGGAGGAATATGATTTAACATTATTTACACAAATCATTGTGCCAGTTCATTGAGAATTCTGCTTATTTGTTTGGATAACTGTACTAAAGCATTTGCAATTGTTGAAAGCCAAAGAAAAATGCTATGATCGTACATCTTCATTCTCTAAGTTGTATTCGCTTCCTTTGTAATTTGTGCATAGTTTGAACAGTTGCATGCATAGCATTGCAATATTTGTGTTTTAAAAATATCTACTGTAAATGCGAGGAAAGCTGGTTTCTTTCAAAAAAGGTACAAAAGTATAAACATCTGCTTTCTAAATTTGGCTCAGCACAATACAATGGCCACACTTCTAAAGTTTTGCAGCTGCAGAACAGTACTGATATGACTCGTCTGTGAACAGGATGGCGGAGTCTCTGCAGAGCATATTCAGCAACCGGGCCCAGATCCGACAGGACTTCCTGGGATTGGAGAGGCAGCTGAAAGAGAGTGAGCTGCGACAGTGCCACCGCGAAGAGTGCCACCAGCAGGCCCAGCTACTGTGTGCTGGGGACAAGGCCGAGAAGGTGAGTGTCCTGGCCATCGTAACAATGTCACGTTTCACACCATAGTATATATAAAAAGGAGAACGGGAGTGGTGTTTCTGGAAGGAGCACAGGGGTGGTGTGAGGGCTACAGCTCTCATCATTGTTATACTGAACACAGTGGTGCTGTGCAATAGGAGTGTGCAATGTGTTGTGTACGATAATATCTTAATTGTTGTTTTAACAATGTGCAACCTGAAATTGAGTATGTCACTCACTTTGCAAAAAAACAATCAAACATGCCTTGAGTCCACACATTCACTGTCTCATGTAACCTAACAGGATAGACGTGGATCATCCTCACTCGCGTGGAGGTGGTTTGGCTTTGTAAAGACTGATGTTGCTCAAAAAACGGCAATCTGCAAACTATGTTGGAAATCGGTTGCTGTTAAAGACAGCTTGACAACTAACTTTTTTTCACCGTGTGCAAACTAACCACCACACAGAATATGAAGAATTCAAAAATATTCAGGAGTCAGCTGTCCACAACAGGTCTAAGTCACCCGAGGTACAGTACAAAAACACACTCAGCAAGCTTTAGCGGAATCATTCTGCAAAAAAGTGCCGTACGACAAGAAAATAAACATGGCATGACATAACAAACACCGACCAAGCTAGATCAATAACTCTTACAAACATGTTTTCAAAGGATGCAAAATATCGTCTATTGTTATCGTCAAAGTCTCAGAAAATAGAGAATTTTTTTGCCGATATTGCACATCCCTACTGAGCAAAACACCTTACAGTTTAGTGCATCAATCTGCGGGTGCTTTTTAGACACTCTCAGCTGTGTTTAAAAAAATTAATAAATAAAACTCATTCTGTGAAAATGAAAAGTAGAACTGGTGATTTATATTATGCGTCCATACTTGGGTTATTGGAATATCTTATCTAGCTTACAGTCTTGCATGTTAAGTACTAGTGAGGAATGAGGCATCCTGGTCATAGTGCAGGATACGATCTTGACTATGTTACTGTCTAGTTCTTAGCTGTGTCCTCACACGTTACACACAGACCTCTCACATTGTCATGAATTACCACATCTGTCTTTAGGAAACTTGCAAACACGAAAGGAAGCTGGCCTCACTGCTAACCCACCGGGAGCACATCAAGAGACGACTGGCAGAAGTCCAGCAACGTTTCCTGGAAAACGAGAGCTGGCTACATCGTGTGGAGAATGAGATGAAGCTACTGGGCAAAGAGGGGCAGGTTCCCGGGGTATGTTTGATTCAGTTTTGTTAAAATAGCACCTTTTAAGAAAGAGCATTGTCACAAAGCACTTTACATAGTCCAAGGTCCCCAAAGAGTAAACAGGCAGTGGTGGCAAGGAAAAACTCCCTTGGGAGGAACCAGACTTGAGGGGAAGGCACCATGCAGGACAAGTTCGAGTTCATTAATACAATGTGAATAGTCAGATGGGCTGCCTCCTCCAATATGATGTCGTCTAAGTGATCAGGTTGAAGAGCAGGTTTGATGGCTCAAATGACAGCAAAAGTCAGACATAGCTGTGATGTGGTACTGCATTTATTGTGGACTGGTCCTCTTCTGTGGAACTAATGAATGCCAGCAGTTGATAATGAGGTCTGAAACCTAGCCTCGTGCATATTCTCCATGTGGCAACTGGTTTGTTAGCTTCTGCTGTTTTCTTACAGTGGAGTTCATTCTAAAGTTTCTTGTGAGGAACTTGATTCAAGAAATTGCCCACAGCTCCCCCATCCCACAGCTGATTACCTGAAGTTATGTCAGTTGTCCCTCCACCCCCTTTCTAGGAAGTTTGGCAGAACTATGAGAAACTTCTCATTGCAGCTACTCTTGGGATGTTCAGTGCATCAGACTGGGTCATTCAGGAAGTGTATTCTAAGAATGTAGAAGGTTTTTTTGCTGCACAATCATTTTTAAGTGGAGCTCGATTGTCATGTGACACACTAGGCTTTCTCTCTTTCTCCGATTTTGATTTCCTGCAGGTTCTCCAGAAAGATCTGCAGTGTCACACGCTACAGTTGCAAGTGGAGGATCTAAAACAGCAAATCAAGCACATGACTCATCTTATCAGCCTCCAAGATCAGGAAAACAGACATATGCAAAAGTAGGAAGTATTTAGAGTTTGCTGTCTTTGCAGGTGGCAAAGTGTAGACGCAAGGTTTTCCCCTCTGAAGTCTAAAAATGTATTGACCAATACAGACTTATGTGATTGTCTGGGTTCGCCATAAAAAGTGGTGCTTGTGTGTTTGCACAGATGTTTGAGTGAAGAGTGCTTATTTGATGGTTTGCTAACTGTAGTACTCTGGACAAGATAGTGAAGAGTGCTGTGTTACTCTGATGGAAAGACAGGTTTTGCAAAAGTGGGGGGATTGGCATGAAAACAAGATGGCTGTTTGGTCACCATTGTAAAGGGAAACGGAATCGGGCATAGTCATGTCGATTTTCAGTATTTTGTACCTCTTAAAGGTTGACTTTTAGTATTTTGTAAGTGGCTGTATGTTAGGGTAGCAGTCATAGAGTGACATTGAAATGACCACTGGTTTAGTTTGTGAGGGAGGTCTTTTTCTTCCAGAATGATGGGCTCCTTGCTGCCAGCGTTCCGCAGGCAGTACAGTGTGCTGAAGGCCTCAGGGCTGACCACCTCAGAGAATGAGTCTGACTATCAGGCTTTGGAGCAGCTGGTACTGAGAGAGAGGGGCGTGGCCTGGGCTGACCAGCCTGTGGATGAAGTAAAGGAGGACCCCACATCGGGCCGCCTGGAGCTCACATCTCTGCTTTCTTTCTCACACCTGGTCTGCCATCAGAGCACTCCATGTAGTAAGTGGCATCCTCACTGCATCACTGACCCTGTAGCTGATGGCTACTGAAAGCAAGAAAGCAGCCTTTGACTTACTCCTTCGTTGTTGGCCTTAAGTTTCCACCTGTAGCTCGATGATCCTCTGAACATGCCTCCAGCAGAGTTGTACGCTATACATACGTTTCCCACATACCAGTCACTGGTCAGGTCTGTGTTCCCCTGACCATGGGTAAGACGGATTAGAATACAGCTAATGTTCCTTCGGCACTGGTAGTCAGGGTGGCTTTGAGGTATAGTGGCAAGCAGTGAAACTTGGCTGATGCAGGCTCTTGTTCTCATAAAAGTTCATTTTATTTTGGTTCTTGCCACTCACTGCTCATTTTTCTGGCAACCATTTGTACCCTACATGTTGGTGACTGCTACCCTCCGTGTCTCAGGTGGTGAGAGACTCAGGAAGAACACGTCTTTCAGCCAGCGACCTGTGCTGTTAGGAAAAGGTAGGCCTCACTGGTCCTCAATCCTTCCTTCCTTCATAAACAGTGATGTGTTGTTTTAAGTAATACTTTGGGTTCGTGCTTAAGCCTTTGTATGATTCGATAATGGTAAAAATGTTTCTCTGACTTAGGGCTGGGTGATATGACCTAAAAATAAAATCTCCAATTTTTTTTCTTTTAATCTACACCCAATTTACGACTCTGATTTTTCTAAATTTTTATTCAGAAAAAGCAAAAACATTATTCAAAAGTTTTTTTTATTTTAACAATGTAAAATGCAGTTTAAGAACAGCAAAAATTTCTTGAAGTGGTTTTAGAACTGGAATTTCTAATCACAGTAGTACTGCTCAAAAACTCGGCAGCCTCTCAAGGCACAACTTATGAAATTCAGTTTTTTTGCAATTGTAGGAAAACTTTACTGAAATTGTCTTTGACTATTTCAAAATTTACTGGTTCTGTTTAATCCCAATACATTTGTCTGCTTGATGTTGTCATGGTTACTTAGTTTAGGCAGGCAACACGAAATAGACTGGGCTATCAATTGTTACAGTGAACATTTTTCAGAAACGGCTATAGATTGCCACAAAAAAGCTTCAAATTGGCAGTGTTTCTGTTTTTGAATAGAATGCTGACTAGTTTACTGTAGTAATGTTAGCTTCTCATCATGACTCTTCATGTTGTGCTAATTTATTTTTGTAGAAGTTGCATCAGGTAAGTAAATGTTAGGCACGCTGGGCTATTGAGTAGCACTGTTGCCTTGTACTCGTATCTCCAATGTTGGGTGTTAAAAATGGCCTGCTGCCATCTCTGTATGTGTGTAAGATTCGTGGAGTACATTTTCTCCCCACGTCCAATGAAACCCTGTTCCACAAACTAGCCTCCCTAAATTACATGTATGTGGCCATCAATGGATTCATATCTTTCCATCATGTATGTCCATGTGCCCTGTGGTGCCTGAAATGTAAATATCAGCATTCACATTAGGTGAATGGTCTCTGTGTAGACGGACACATTCAGTATGTTGGCTAAATCACACTTTTTGAGAATATTTGCCCTGAATGTTACCAGTACACATTTAGTTAAAACTTTATCCCCTTTGTGGACACATTTACGGCTTTTTATGGTCCATGCCTTTGTTTTATTACCATTTTGTTGTATTAAGGAAATTAATCTAAATTCTTAATGCATTGCAGTTGTGGGCTTGTTTTTTTTTCCTAATCTAAATTCACCAAGAATTTGTATCACTTACAGAACACCTGATCTGCAGCCAGAGCCATTTTTGCGTATTAGAGGATCCATGTTTTAAATGTTTTGGTTCTTTCTCTAAAGTTTTAATTTCCTTTTTTTTTCTAGGCCTTGTTAAGATAAGGGCATGTGCAGTTTGCCAGCTTAAATTATTTTTGGCTACTAGTGAGGACCTTCACAGAACTGTATTCAAATCAATGTTTCATATTCAGAGTTTTGAATATTTTTTTTATTATTTTTTTAACAGGGTTTAATTTTTGTTTTATTCCAAGGAGACATACTTTGGAATAACTGTATTTGTATACGCAAACACAAAATAGTAGCTTGGTTTTTAGTTGTCTAGTGAGATTTAGGTGGCTATACTGTTTAGAGCTTTCATATTAGTTTTTAGATTTTCATTGCCTGCGTTAAAGCTGCAAAGCAGGTCATTTTAGTTGCCTGCATGTCTTTTTTTTTTTATACAGACACTCTTCACTTAACCGAGTTCCGTTCCTACAACTAGGTCGTTAAGCGAATTGGTCAATAGCGAGGAGCCGCCCCTTACCGATATTTCATACTGTACTGGTAGTGGGTTTGTGTCAACCATCTTTAGTTTTAATGCCACCTTTGCACCATTTATAACATTTTTCATACTGTATATTTAAATGTTTACACAGTTTACTGTGTACTGATGCCGTGCTGCCGTTTCCACGACCAAAGTTCCAACAACCTGGTGGAGTTCATAACTCACTGCATTAAGGATCTGTTGCTATGCCCAGAAGGTTGTGGGTATCAAAACCAAGGTCAGCACAGTACATGTATCATCATTGGGCTCTTGCACAAGGCCCTTAACCTCCATTCCTTCAGAGGCCCTAGATGCTGGATGACCCAGCTCTCTGACCAGAAGATCTCCTCACTTGTGCATAACTGAAAGAGACATCTACTTAAAAGATAAATTTGTAAATTCTTGGTATGATTTAGGCTACAATTACATTTTATACAGGAATGTCTAATAAAATGCACTATACAGTCAAAAGTATGTGGACACACCTATTAGTTAGTGTATTTGGCTATTTAAGCCCCACCTGTTAGTAATGCAGTTGCATAATGTAGCACACAGAAATAAGTTTATAATTTGTGTAGTCCCATAATTGTACTCTGGGTTGTTCAAGTATACACAGCACATGTCGACCGGATTAGCACATTTCTAAAAACCCTCACACAGCTGTTTGAGTGAGAAGGGTTGGCTCTGAGAAGGCGTGGCTAAGAAGGCGTTATCTTCTATAGTTGGAAAACACCCCTCTAGTCTGCTTTTTACAAATAGGGAGCACCACCCCTGTTTACAAGTCCAGAGGTACTTTACCCGTCTTCCATGCAACTTTGACAAGCTGTCATCCCAACAACATTAAGTGCTTTCAATGTCTCTGGATGGATTTTATCTACATGCAACAGTGCCTCTAATTATTGTAGTGACATTAGATCCACCTGAAGTTTCCAACACTGCCTCCTATAGAGTATATCCACAGGGTTAAGGAGTTTGTTAGTGTTCTTTCCATGGCTCGATAATACCTTTGGAATTACCCCCCCCGGCTTAACACAGTCTGAGCAAAGTCCTCTAAAGGCATTGTGCAATTTATCAATACATCTCTGGAGCCATCTGATAATCTCTTTAATTGGCCCCTCCAAAGTCCTTCCATACATGAACTTTCACTTCTGCAACCGCATTCACTGCAGCCTTTCTGACTGGCATTTTAGTAAATCTAAGCTTTGTCTGGAGACTGCCGTGTAAGCATTGGTTTGAAGGCTTCCTCCTTCAACTTCCCTCACCAGAGGTGTCCATCAGTGAGTCCTTGGGTTACTACCATAACATTCACCAACTACCTTCGGGCTGCAGCTCTTTGCATTTCCTGCAGCAAATGAGGCCTTGAACATGTTCCATTCAAACTCGGTGTCTGGCACACAGGAGAACTAATTCCTGGAGGTGTGAGATGAATTCATGTCACACACAAGCATCAGCCAGATTTTCACAACAAACCTGGACTGCTTGTTGGGCTTGTCCTGTTCCGTTTGGCCTTCTACCCTTTTGCCAAATCCCACTTACTACTATTTGTTGGTCAGTTGATAGCCCTGCCCCTTTCTTTACATGAGAGTTCCATGCACATGGCCTGAAATCACATAGCATTTGAAGTTGATCATTGGCCTTTAACTTAAGGCCTCTAGTACTGTACACACTTATGAACATCCTCGTGTTAAAATGTGACAGTTATGTACAATCCATAGCTTGCGCAGAAGTTCAATAACACTTGTTTATATTTGGGCAGCCATTTTTAAATATCCCTTTTGTTCCACATGTGAGCATTAAAGCCCACAGGCAGCATCCTTTTGAGATCCTCACCAGTTTTCTCCAAGAAAATTAGATACTTCAAACTGATGGTCAGTGCAAATGCACAAAGTCAGATTCGGTGCAACTCACATAGAGCCTACCTAGAGAGACCTCCTGCTGCACAGTCCTGTGCCTAGTATTTGTGAGTGTCCCGACCACCTACCTGAGTTCTCACCATGGAGAACTACAGAGTTGGAGAGACCCCATTGCTAAGTTCTGATCCATCTGGGTACTTCCTGCTCACGCCTGCTGCCAAAAATGGCTTTGCATTTATGCTTTATTAATTTAGCAGATACTTTTTCTCTAAAGCAACATACAACGAGGCAGATACAACACAAGTATATAATAGTTAAGGAGATGGTGTAAGGCTGTAGACACACTGGCCCTGTTGCCCCCTAGGGGGGAGGTAGTGAAGTTGGCTCCAGGGTGGCTGAATTCACATCCACATGTCGATTAGGCCTCCACCTCGTGGAGGGGAAAGCTACCTACATATCGACACCCTACTGGAGACACCTCCTGCCTCCCACTTCCCCTACTCAGGAAGAAGGAGATGACCCACAGGACGGACCCCCACAGGGTGACCCATCCTGCTCTCCCCCTAACTCAGGACACACAAAAATCATATAGAATGCTTGCACGGTAATGGTAAAAGACGACAATATGTATACTCATGTTTGGTCTCATTTGAATGGTCTCAGTGCAACTGGTACGATGGTCTCAGTTCAAAAACGGTATGTTGTATCATTTTAAAGATATAAAACTGTAGAGAAATCCTGTCCTTGTCACAAGATCCAGCCCCCAGAAACATCAAA
>JAACJT020000007.1:2360043-2394267 GCA_009936485.2 Gymnarchus niloticus
ATGGATGGATGGATGGATGGATTATACCTACACTGTAAATCTGCATTGTGAATACCTTCTTCACAGTTGAGAAAATCAAAATGGCTACCTGAAGTTGTTTTTTGATTCTTGAACACTTACTAGCATCTACTTTCATTTTTAAATAAACATTGTAAGATACTGAAACAAAAGAGTGATGCTGGGTGCAAATGAAATATAGAAGTAGATCATAGGTAAAATATATAGTGCCTTTGGGCAATGTTAGGAACAACAAGCAGATGTCTCCATTCAAATGGAGGCCTTTCATTACAAAAGACAGCATAGTATCAGAGTCATTCAGTATTCAGTTTCTGCTAGCTCAGACTAACACATTGCCCAGGTTTTACTTTACAGAAATGATCATCTGTGTAGATGAACTACAGCTCCATTAGGTCTGTCTGCTCCTTCCATCCAGGGTGCTGCTGTAATCCACTGCAATGGGGAGGGGGGGCATTAATTTGTACCACATGTCTGCCACAATCAGCGAGAAGATCCTAAACAGTATAGTCCCCATTTATCAACATGTATTCTGTGACCATGTTTAATAGTGTTGTATTTGTAAAACATTTAATACATTCAAAGCCAATATACGAGGTATGTATGTACTATTGGTCTATATATTGCCATTAATCAATAATTGTTTTATATGAAATAGATTTTTGAAAATCACATAAATGGAGTACTTCTGGAAATGGATTTCTTCAGGGATACTTGGGATATTTCTACTTCAACTTCAAGTGGGTGTTATTCTTCCCCCAGGACCACAGTGCAACATACAGACAGACAAAAGGGGCAGTTGGACAAAAGATATTGAGTAACCTGACAGCTTCAGAGAAGAAACTATTGCCGAACCTAGCAAGACGGGCCCAGATGCTCCAGTATCTTCTGTCAGATGGGACAGGAAGGGTGGGTGTGGTCCTCCACAATGCTGGAGGTTTTCCTTGCAGTGTTTGGGGGATATATAATAGAGGGAGCAGAGGTTGCCATGATTGTTTTGTTTCACAACATGCACTTTTTTTACTGACTCAAAATATTCCAAAATATTTGCAAACCACTTTTATAGCTAGATGTTTACTGCAATAGTTCACGTTAACTCCTTTGGTCAATGATCATTACTAGGAACTGAAAAAGTAAAAAAAAAAAATAAAGTTAATTGACTAATTATGACATTAATAAGTAGTCCAAGGATGAGAATTTATGCAATTTTTTCTGTAATTTCTTGGCTTGTACAATAAATTAAAGCAATATATAGCTTTTAACCTTTTTACATCTTGGACCATGAACATCCAAAAATCTTGGAACTTGTTTTAAATTCCATAGGTTTACTGCCCTTGAAAATCAGAACAAACAATTCAATATCAAAGTGAAATGAGAAGCGCTATATTCCAGAAAATTGATAGCTAACCTGTATAACCAGTCACACAAACCAAAAAGAGAGCTACAAGAAACAAAGCTTATATAAATTACTGCAGGCACTTGCAAATAAACAGTAAACTAATAACATCACTGCTGGATAAATACAAATTTCAAATGCCTAAAATGCACCAAATATTGAAACAGCAGTACTCAGTCTCTTTCAAATGACCTAAATAAATCCCTTTTATAGTAGTTCCCATCCTGTGTAATCAATGGTGCTGACTTTGACTTTGAAATGCTAAAAAAGTTCACCTGTGAATAAAGTATGTGTAAATTGCTCATCTTCAGCCCTCTGACTTTCAAACAACACAATACTTTTCTTTTTACACTTAAGAAAACAACACGTTTCCATGCGTACGAAGTACTGTCAGTTTCTGTTTTAGCACTAATTTGTTGTCTATGATTACAATGAATTTTGGATGAGTAGAGGTTTTTAAATTCTGAAATCAATTTAATCAGATTATATACGTGTAATTTATATACCATATTATTTCTGCCACATCCATAACCGGTCAACCAATCACACCTGGCACATCATCAACCCCTCCCCAGAGTTTTAACACCTGTGAACTATGTACCGACCTACAAATAGCCTCACAACACTCCAGTAACTTGTGAGGTATTGAGTTTTACGATCATACTGAGCATTCATTCCTGATTACTGCCTTACCTGATTTTGATCCTTGATTGTTCTTCCTCGTTCTGATTTTGCCTGTCAATTTGGATTTGTTTGCCTTGCTGATTTTCCCATCTGTACCTCAACTTCTTGCCTGAACCCTCAACCACAATTTGGATTCACTATCAGCCTTAGAAAGTGACAATCTTCCTGGTTATGACTGTCTATGATATCCTGTTGTCTGACAATTAAAGTCCTTCTCTGCACTTAGATCCTCCCAGTGTATCATTGCAATTTGTTGAATTTCCACAGCATTTTACAGGTTGTTATTCTTTTTTTTTTTTAAAAAAAAAAGACTGATATGACTGAGTTAATTTCACAGGACCAAGATGCATACGACATCACTAACAATATTACTGACACAAAAACAGACACTACAGCTTCCCATTTTCAGTGTTTTAGTTTCACCCTAGTTTCTGGTGACATACTCACAGCTTGCAAATCACCAGAGATTCTCTGACTCTTGTTTTACGTCACAAACTACAGTTCAGGTAAATTGGTGGCTCTGAATTTGCTTTGTGAATGGCAGTGTCAGTGAATGCCTAGTAATGTACTGCCATTACATGTTCCAGGTTCCAGGAAGCCATAAACCTATGACATTAAAAAGCTATTGATAATGGGTATAAAATAACCTAGAATTAAATAAATGCATGACTGTGAAGTTTACATCAGTACCATCCAAATAAGAACCATTGCATAAATATACTGTATATGTAAATTAAAATGTGTGTATTTTTGTATTTATGTTTGTGAGTGTAAAACCTCAATGATTGTTTAACTGTACACCCATTCAGGAAAATGTGGCAGCACATTTGAAACACTGACCAAGTCAGGTCTGAAAACAGAAAACATTTCTTTACATAAAAGCAATTGGGGTTTTGTAATAAGCCTCCTAGTGATGCAGATAAGGCACAGTCTAGCCAAAGTTAATCATTTAAATATTAAACATTCAATTAACCATATCTCTAATTTGTAATGTCTATCATGGATATCATTAGTCTGATCTGGTCACAATAGCCTAGATTCATAAACCCTTATCACGTCGATATTTAAACGATTAATTCCTGAAGTGACTGATTGACTGAATAGCCTACACCTATAAAGATGAGTTATTTATTTAGTAATATATTATTCTAATTTATTATATGTGAAATTTTATGTACCTAATAACATTTTGGTCATATTCAAGTCACTTTTTCTTTTTACTATGCAACAGAAAAGTGACTTCTCACTGCTGTTTCTTTGGCGTGTCTTGATTTTCAACTGAGAGCACAGTCAGGTTGTTAAAGAGCTAGAGCATTTAAGGGAAAGACTATCAGAACCAGCCATAGCTAAACGGCATCTAAACCATCAGCACACAGGCTATTTTTAGGTGCAGGTATACTGGTAATTTATGACGTACATACCTCATTACTGTTATTTTTGGAACGCAGATTGAAATGGAAAAATGATACCATATTCCTGAGGGTCCATTCACTCTTAATAGTTGGCTATACAGTGTACAAAGTAAAGGAAAATGCTGACTGATGCATTTTGATCACAGCACTTTAAATGGAGGACTAAGCTAAACCAAAATGTAACTAACCAAAATAAGATTAATAAGAAAATAAGAAAACTGGGATGGCCTAAAATCAAAGAAAATTCCTTCTTTCTTTTTAAAAACAAAACCTTTTGTATCTCTAATAGATTGAATGGATTATTTTAAGCAAAATGGAAAAGAAATCATTTAAATTATATGTAAACTATAAGAACCTTTTCTTTAATTATAATATATGCATTAAAATGAAGAGGCCTGTGCAGTCTGTTTTGGGTCTCTGTCTAGAACTCTTAAAGGGCTTGCATTGTTAACTTTTAGTGATATTTCATAATTGTTTGGTTTATTACATAACAATCTTCTTGTATCCAAAATAAATGAATGAATCTAAAATAATCACTGAATCTGAATTAAGCTAAGGAATAAAAAATGGAATTTATCTGGTGCTACATTTATAGCTAAGGTGAAATAGGCATGAAATGAGTGGAAAGTAACATTGTACATATATTCCACAAAAGTGTATAGTACACAGAGAACATTAAATATTGTTTGAAAGACGAGAAGTCTCTGAATTTGATGGGTGATCAGTTTGCTAAAATACTGTAAATTACCTGACAGAAAACATTTGTATTAAAACAGCAGGGAATATAACATTGAATAAAGTGAGAATAAAACACAGCTAATTACAATGTTACTTTGCATGCTTTTCATTAAATTTTAAACAATTCACCAAACATGCTTCGTGTTAATACAACAGGGTTTGTCACAGGGCTTGAGGTTGTCTTCTGGGCAAACATCAACCAAGAGCACAGAACCTTCAAACCCATTTGTGCAGTTTACTGGGACAACAAATGTAACAAATTTTAGTATAAGTAATTGTATGTATAAGACTGATTTCATCACAATAGTTGAAGAAAGTACAAAATGACTAAAGTTTGTGAATCTACAACTCACCTTATCAGTGTGGTAAAGTGAAACAATGTTTAGCTTTTGATGTTTTCACTGCCCTTCTCCCAAGGTTAGCAATTCTCTCAAGTACAGTCTGTGTCATCGATAACATCTCCATATGTGCTGAAAAATAGGGTAAAGCAAACTCCCTGCCAAGAAAATTCCATTCTGTTTGTACTACCAGTCTTATATTGTAGAACAAACATAGCTACAGATATACATTTCACTTCTGACAACTAAGAAGGTGCCTGACATCCCATAACCAGTCTAAGCCGTAGTGGAATGTTACCAGTAATGAGTAATACTTTGTCATGGCAGTGTTCTCTCTATCAATGTGTGTAAGATTACACATGTAACTATTAGATGTGTTCTGAACTGTGTTCAGATTCTCCAAAAGGCTGTAGGGGGGAGAGTGCCTTTTACAGACTATGCTGCTTGCTTGTTACTGGCTTTGCTAGTGAATTAATTTCTCCCAGAAGGTTTTTAAAAGGTTTTGTCATTGCATTTCTGTTGTTAGTTAAAGTACCATTTCCATACCACAAAGTTTATTATTACATAGTGCATAACAATATATCAACTTTTTCATAAAATGTTACATATGATATGGCAAATTAACTCATCATGCCATGCAAGCATTAAATTAAATGGACTGAGCTTCAGCTCAAAGCACCAAACCCCAAAGAGAAATATAATTTTCCTTACTGGGCAGTACTGCCAATAGCAATGTTAATTTACCCATGTATTCTGTGTAAAGCAGCATCAATATCTCCAAAAAGTTAATCTTAATCAAGTTTAATCAAATGAGCAGGGTTGTGCTACCTTAATGGCAGCAGTAAGTCATTGGTTAGTTACACAATGTGTATCTATGGAAACAAAAAACGGGCGCACTTTTGCATTCTTCCTTTAACTATGCCAGGCACAGTATTTCATTTGAACCTTAATATCCTTAATATGCTTCAAGAACAAATCTTCCCTATTATTTATGGGAACTAGATTAATCTATTAAAATTGTGCTTTGGCATGTGCTATGGTTCTTCCACAGTTGCGATACAAACTCTACAAAGAAAACACGTACTTAAGTACGTATCATAAAATCAACAATATTGTATATCAACAAAGGCTGAGATAAATGCTATGAATGCTGTGAAGTAACACTATCATCATGACTTATGTCATGCAAATACATTTATCTGAAATTATATACACCTACGCTCTCTTTGCGTGGAGCTTGCACGTTCTCCCCATGCTTCGTGAGTTTTCTCCGGGCACTACGGTTTCCTCCCGCAGTCATAAAACATGCGATGTTATGCTAATCGGCGAGTCTAAATTGCCCTTGGTATGTGTGATTGGGTGTGCCAATGCGTCTGTGCCCTGCGAAGCGTTGGCATCCCATCCGGGGTGTCCTCCGTCTGGTGCCCTAAACTGCCGGGGATATGCTCCAGGCCCCCCGCGACCCTGTATAGGAGTTTGGAAAATGAATGAATGAACGAATCAATGAAATAATGAAATTATATATTAAACATAGTAGGCCTTATATATACAGATTTTTGATATACCGTAGCTATATATACTTGTATAGATGACGAAAGTGCGTACTTGTTTATATGGAAGCAAAGATAAAGATTATCACACGCTGCTTGGTCTGTGCGATGTGAGTAATTGCTACCATATTGTTCCACTTTTTTTACGCATCCCTGAAAAGAGTGAATCAAAGCTGCGACGAATACATGTATTATATTACTCATGAAACTTAGCAGTACATTTGTAGCACGCATGCATTCATAGCGCTTCGTCACTGAATAACAATTAGATGGCAGGAGTCATGGGCGCGCAACTGATGGAATTTTACTAAAACAACCACTTCGAGTTTGTACGTGGAATTAATACTGCTTAGCGCCATATTAGTAAGTGAAAAAGAACGTCTCTTTCAGAAGTTAACGCTAAACTTTAAGCCAAAATACAAAGCAGTCTGCCACACCACTATTAAACAAGGATATAATAAAAATATATATATCCCTAACATATTTTATACATATAGCTCATGCGCATTCATTTTATTCCGTCTCAATCTTAAATAGCAACAAGTCTCGTGAAAACTTACTAGGTTGCCAAATAAACAAACGTGTAACGTTCCTGCACCTGTCACAAGCCCTATCTTTTTAACTGAGCGTTAACTTATTTCATAATAACGGGGTAATAAACCAATGAATAAACACTCTAGTTCCATATTTTACTGTAAAACTTTTCATCTGGCAAAACAAATAGAAAATTACGACGTTTAGGCTAGTTATCTAATTTTCTCTTTAACTTGACTCCAATCGTCTATTACGATCACGTAAAATCTCTACTTAGACGCAGAAAAACATCACGTAAGGCATTGCGTAAATCTGTTGGTTTTCAATAAATCGCAGTTTGTTGATGTTTGTCTTGTCAGTGGAGTCGCCAAGATGTTGGAGTGTTTAAGCACGCCGATATTGCAAAGGGTTATTAGATTCATAAGTCATCGAAGTGGTGGGCGATCTACTGAGCACAGCAGAACTTCTATGATGACTTCAAACAAGACACATTACCTACCAGCATCTGTTACAGTCAGTGGATTTTAAGACACTTCTATCTCCAGGACAACAGAAGAAAATGGTAAGTAGCTTGATAACAAAATTGACGTTAACAGTTACAGCAAAATATGTGTAAAAAAAGAATAATACCGTATATTTAGATTCTGTGATGGACTCCAGCCTTTTTGACCTGTTTTTAAACGCAATGTTTGATCAACGGAATAATGTTGACAACGCCATGCTAAACTTTACAAAGCGTTTTCTTTTGGTTCCGGAGCTTATTCAAGACACCGAGACACACCGAGGCTTCTTAAAATTTCAGTTTTATACCTTCTGCGTAAGGAACGTGAATGAAGTGCATTTTGTTTGTGCTTAACGGCATATGTTGAAAGTTTTTATGCTATGTCAGTTTATAGGCAGCATGTGTTAAGGTGTCGGTCTCTGTAATTAACATTCTGAAAGCGCAAAAGACCAACGTAAGAACGGATATGTATGGGTGAAAATTAGAATGTTGTTTGGGAGGTCATTTGTTGAAAGATCTAAGATTTTAAGAAAGTCATTATTTTGGAAAGAACCCGGCCAATATGTGTGCACATACTAATAGGACGGGCATGGAAAGAAAAATTCACGTGACAAGGCGTGTGGAGGCAAAAGAGTAAAGCAATACCAAGAGGCACTTAATGACAGTATAGATTTTTGCCCTCGTAACCCTAGCCATGCTGTGCTTTCAGCACGCTGGACAGAGACGTTTGGGTTCCTGAACGCAGCGGACAAAAATGCCAAATTGACGTCAATTAACGGGCATTGCAATTCTTTTCCAAAGCTAGGGAATGTTCACATGTATGGTAAACGTTTTCTCCAGAAGCCCTGGAATGTAAAAAAAAAAAAACACAGAACATAAGCCTAGATGCTTGGAGTTTTGTCGTCACTTAGAGCTTGTGAAAGTTGAAGTCTTACAGGCAGTGTACGTTGGGCGTTCGTGGAAGCTTCTGTTAGTATTCAGTGTTAACTTTGGGAAATGCAAGTGTTGGTCTTGGAGATCTAACCACTAATAGTGGTTGCTAGCTCTCAAAAAGGTAAGAAACGAATATATTTCAATTTATTTACGTAGGTTAAGTTTTCATTTATCCTGCGCTAATGTTTGTGTAGGCTATTTGATTTTCATAGTATACCGAATAAAAATATATTTGAGCATGATGGCCATTAATAATTATGTTAGACAGCCTTTTCAGAACACAAACTTTGTATTACTGCATGTATGCATACACACACACTCACACACACATATAATAAATACATACATACGCATGTATAATCAATATGTATTTTCCGTTCACACATGTTCATTGTAGTGAAGTTGAATATTTGATACTGATCCGTTTAATTAAATATACTCAGAGACCCCAAAAATAAACAACTAACTAAATAAAAATAAACAAACAAAGAAAGAAAAATTTACCTTTGCACTATAAACGAGTAGCCATACAAATAATTAATCCATTCATAGTTTTTGGAGGATCCACTGTATTTGTATATAAAACTTCAGCACGTAATAGATACGCTTACGCTACATCTGCATAACATGGTGCAAATCTTAAATAAGATTTATATGTAATTCACAGATAAACCTGTCCTATTTACATGCTTCAAAACAGAATACATGAAAGGTGCTATCTATCTATCTATCTATCTATCTATCTATCTATCTATCTATCTATCTATCTAAGTACGTAGGGAGCTAAATAGCTTAGTAAAAATACAAGATCGATACATATAGTTTGACATAGATAGCTGTCAATCGGCTTACTCTCGGGGTTGAAATATTTGTACGCTTGCACTGATCGGCCGTTTGTTATGTGTACGCTTTCATGACCGTGGTTGTGTCATCTCCCCACTTTCTGTCATCCCGTTGATATCTCTTTCCTGTTTTACTACGGGCGACTCTCGGTTTCATTCATACTGCGCTTTTACTCCAGCGCTAGTGTCACCCGCTCCGCTCCTTTGTCCCTCCTCAGCGTTCGGAGGTTGCTTCTAAAAAAAACCTACCTTTTCGGAGTAGGAGTTCCTGTACTGCGATATTGGCTGTATACTAGAATTGCAGATATAATTCTGTTATTAACATATACGAAGCACTGCATTAAATGTAAAGTTAGTCGTGGGAATGTACTGGAAGAATTAAGTCTGAATTAGAGAGACGAATACTGAATATTGAATATTCACACAATCAAAACCAAATTTCAGCATTTTGACTGAACCTGTAACGTTGCTTTCCAGACAAAGCCGACTGATATCTGCCTTTAATATCTAAAATGTAACTGTTTGATTATTTGGATTTCCCCAGTTTTCTGCATGCCGATCCCCCTAGAAGCAGGAAAATCTGTTTAAGCGATAAACATAGAACCGAAAGAACCCCCTCCCCCCCCACTCACCCCAAACATTTCGCCTGCGGGCGCTCACGTGCTGCACTATTTCAATCGGGGATTTCTAGCACAAAATTACTTTTAGTACCAGAACTAAAAACCTACTCATGTCCATTAATATGTCGTTTGGTTAAGTATTAGCCGTTTGTAAAATTATGATTTTCTAAGTTTGAAATATGTGAATGATCAAATACTGACGGGAAATGACAACTATAGTAATAATAAGAAGACCATACAATAGTGATTATTAGATTGCGGATACATTGATCGAATTGCTTGTAAACCGTTTTTTTCCATTTTCGTCGGGATCATATCTTGTCGTAGAAGAGTCAGAATGAGACGTGGGCTATGGCGTGGGTGTGGGCGTGTTGGGGGGAGGTGAAGAACGAACGTGGGTGTGTATGTGTGTGTGCGGGGGGTTGGGGGGGTGGCACGACACACTTTGTATGTATGAAAGGTTTTTTATAGAACTTTCTGCAATTTACGTCATCGGATGAGTCCATAAATGGGGTTGTGTTATCTTACTGAGAATCTCCCTCACCAGCCCCCCTCTTCCCACTCTGAGCGCTGCAGAGTTGGGGTGGGCGTCAATAACAAATCTGAACATGGTAGGTTTCATTCCAAATACCTGATCTGTTATAACTGAGGTATACCTTAGATTTTGCAATTAATGTGGTATCTCATTACAGCGATTCACGAGGTAGACAGGGATGGCGACTAAAAAGCAGTCTCTTCATATGAAGTCCAGCTTTCCTTCATAAACTTTTGAAGGAGCTGCTGACATATCGAGGTACATATATCTTGCTTTATTCACGACTAAGAGCACCGTGATTTAACTAATTAAATTATTTAATTCACGAAACACGCGTGACTGATAATATAGTGTGGTCTAGTTATCAGCAGCATATTTGTAATGTAAACAACATTTAATATACATAAATGCTGAATCGATTAGATGAAAAAATCTAAACGAAAAAACTAGCGAGAAAAGAGATAACGAATTATTTTACATCTGTTCGATTCTGAATTTCAAAACTAGTCATTAATATTTAATGGAGGAATACCGTCGAAAAGTGGAGGTTTAGGCATTAGCTGGTTTTATTTTCTTCCCGTTCTATATTGAAAAAGGCTTAGTCTGACCTTCCTCATAATTAATATAGCCTATATTATGTACATGTATAGGATTTGACTGAAACATTTGTAATACATTCTGCTTTGTGTAAATGAAATTATTATAAGGTTTCCAAATGCACATTTTCAGCAGACATTTACACTTTTTGGTCTTTGGTCTGTAAGTTATGTTTTGAGACCTACCTGTTTTATTATAGTTATAACTTTTTTTTATTTTCATGGCTCATTCTGCATGTTTGTGTGACTCTCCGTGATCCTTCTTTGACTACTTAACTTCACACCTTATAACCCTCCTGGTCTGAACATAGATTCTGCTGAGGCAGATGTTTGCCCCAGTTTGGGTGGCTGTCCTCCTGTATACAGGCATGTTGGATAACATATAAAAATAAGAGTAGCTTGGGCGACCTTCCCATTGGCCCATGTTGGTCTCCCTGTTTCATTGTGTTATGCATGTTTGCCCTGGATCCATTTACTGTTTTGATGTTTCATTTAAAGTGCACTGAACATAGACTGGCATTTACTGTTGTGTAATCAGACATGCATTTGTACACACAGGTGTGTCAATGCTGTGAACTTTTGTGCCACTTAAAACATTTAAATTAATTGAATGTTTTTGGGAATGATTTTTGTTTACTTATCTATCCTCTGTACAAGCCATTTTACAGTCATCATTCTGTCAATGAGCTATAGAAAATTACCATTTTGATCATTTAGAAGCATGTTCTAAAAATGAGAATAATTATTATAATTGTATTTTGATTGGGGGAAGAGAGAAAAGTTCATATTACAGCATTATTTACTCATACAACAATTGTACTAATTAAATTCAAAGTAATTAAGTGCGATATTTGAAGCTGTCCACCGAATGACTTTAACCACAATAAGGATCAGAATAACATCCAAAACTTAGCTCTCCTGAGTCCCTAAAAATATTATCTTCTATCAGTAGATAGAAGTGTAAAGACTAGAGGGCAAACCGAAAGATGGATTGTATGGCGGGCTTCATTGTACCCTAGTTTGGCATTCAACACAACTGTAAGTGTAATGAGCAGCCTCTGGACTCACAAACCCCAAGGATTACAATGAATATACATGTGAACAGAGCCATTAGTATCACAGTATCTATGGGTATATCTCTCCATGGTCTTGTCATATTGTCATATATTGAATATTACTATAGATCAGCAGTTATATATAATATACATATATATATATATATATATGAGTTTCCATAGCAAACATCTCTGATCATTGGCAGTTTGAACCTGCAAAGCTGCTTTATATGTTATAGCTGCTGAAGTATGAGTCACCATTTTCATCCAGAGCCACTCTGAAAGTGCGATACAAACACATAGAGCACTCCCTGCTGATCAGGAGAGAGAAGGCAAAGGAGCTGTCACTCCAGTTTGAAACCATAACACTTTGTATTGACAAGCAATTGCTGTGCTCTTTGTTTAGCGTGCTTTCTCCCTTTGGACTCTAAATGAGGTACTATTTCAATAGTTTCCTGTGTATCTGGAGCCATGACAGAGCTATATTTGGTGGGACACTAGGAAAGGATTTTGAAAACAATGCTGCTAATTTGTTTCCTGGTTTTCACACGAGGATAAATCTAGAGCACATCAGAACAGGTGCATTCTTCAGTAGGGCAACAATGTTCTTTAATCTATGAACTGAGCTGTGTACCTTCTTCTGACATTGGACAATTTTGCATGGTATGGATATTTTACCTTTGAGCACTTGCCTTGTCCCACATAAACCCAAAGAGAGAAGTGCCGCAGGTCCTGTTCCACTTTGGAACAGGACTGTATACAGCTAAGGCATTGCAGAATTGGAAGGCACAGTTGTGTGAGGGTTGACAGTTCAGCATTTAGGCAGTCTGATCAGACCATGACCCAGACACTATCTGACAACACACATTCACCGGAGCACAGAACATTGGCACCAAGCTGCTGGATTGGAAACAGCTCAACACTTTAACAGAAATGGGAATGGTTACTGCTTCCTCAAATAATCTAACATACCGTTGGTAAGGTTCCGTAATTATATATATAAAATTTTTATTTACAGTGAGTAAGAGATACTTTCCATGTTTAGATATTTGTTGAAGTGGCAATAACATGCCATTGTAATTGCTGACAAGAATAAGCTGTAGGATGAAGCACATCGAAAATTTTGCAAAAAAATGAAAATTACCATCATCGACAATGAGTGAATGTGTTGACAGACAGAAAGGCTCAGAGACTGGGATCAGAGTGCAACAACAGGCTTTAATGAAGGGGCCAAGGCAATAAAGGAAGCATCAGGAAACACCTGAACATGAGACGAACAAGATCGAGACAGGGAACCAGGGCAAGACACTGACTTGTGTATATAGGGAGAGAACACAGATGAACACATGAAGGTAATCAGGTCACGATGATTGGCAATTAGCGAACATATCAGGGAAACGCAATAGGTAAACACAAAACCCCAGCCAGTATTCTGGGGATTGGAAGTTCTTATGTTACAGATATGAAGCCCAGGGTACATTGAAGTTCTCATCAAGATTCTATAATTCAGCATTATACAGTTTGTTATAATTTTCCCATTTAAATATAATCTTTCTTCATATTCTGTTAACCAAGTACAAACAAAAAACATCTTAGATTTCTGTACATCCATATCAAATCTAAAGTGGCATAAAATATTTCATCTGACAAAGTCCAAGACGTTTCTCTGCTGTGTTTTGCTGTAGCCACTCACCATCTATGTTATATCCATGGTTCCAAAAGCAGCCGTTCTTCTGGAGTCTTCCGCAGACACACAGGAAGTGATGCAGCAGTGGTGGGTAGACTGCATCTCAGAAAGCTGTTCTTTAAAGGAGCTTATAAAGGACTTCATTTGCATACTCATAAATAATGTATCATGAAGCCTTAGAAGAGGGAAACTGAGCTCAAATGACACAGGATATTTTTGAAAGAACAAGGCAAGTAAAGACAAAAATAGTGACACATTTTTTTGAAATTCCAGGTGCGTGAATGGAGTTCTTTCTGCTTGACTTTCATCGGCAGGTAGTGTGTACTATAATCAGTATATGTTATATATAAAAGGCACAATTAATTTAAATTATAACAATTCTAATCTAGTCAACTTATGCTATACGTGTCATTTTCATATATATAGTGAGCCTAACATAGAAATAGATATATACAGTATGTTACACATATTATGCAAGTACATCGTATTCATTTTAAATGTTCAAAGTTAAAACAAGTGCCAGAATCCAAAATGAAAGTGAAATATTTCTAAACACATAGCTCAGCATAATAAAATGATTACATGTCTTTTAATATATATTTGGTAGTTACTGTCTATGTTTAAATCCAAATGTCCTTTTTTTCAAATATTACTAAGACTGAATCATTGCTTGCTTCAGTGACAAGACAGAAATGTGAGCTATTTCTGATTTACCCAGAGCTATTTACCCTTGTCATTCAGATTTCCTTCAACTCCTCTGATCCTTTGGTAGAATATGTATCTCAGCACATCCCACACTTGAGGTTGCATCCCCAAGCAGGTGTGAGCAGGCACTGGCACAAAGAGATCAGCCCAATCAAACCCCTGATTCCATTAGCCAGGCACAAGAAAAATCAGGACCCACACCACATAAAAATAGATGACGTTTTTAATATGAGGAGCATCAGATCTTAGGACACATAACTGATTATAGACACAGAAGATCTCTTTTCCTCTGTATTTATTCACACATCTGCCATTGTGGTCACTGAGAGGTAGCACTTGGAGTTAACATTTCTTTGTTGCATGCAAGCCCTGGGAATTTCTAAGCACATGGTGCTTAAGGATGCTTATAAACTGATATCTACATGGGATTCTCTGCAATCATGATGTCTGTGAAAACCCATTCAATATCTAATGTCTGTTTGATAGACTTTAATACAATGCTGCTCCCATGATAAATCAACAACACATTTGTGTGATGGGCCTGCCCAAGTGCAGGGAGAAACTCACAGAAGACTAACTACAAATGAGAAACTTCATGATAAAAATTGAGGAGATGCTATGGTAGTAGCAGTGTGTGAGAATGTTTGTGAAAGACAATTAGCAACAAATTCACATCTGACCGTGGGTCTCTCAAGAATATTGCTCACCCACCTACTTCTCAGGTTCTGTAGATAGAACTTGATATTCTAGATGCTGGTCAGGCAAAGTGTTGAACATGCAATGAAGCAGAACGTGGCAGATGTTTCTTTTTTTTTTTTTTTAGCAAGATGAGCTTTACCAGACCTAAAATGGAGTTTTAGGAGGTCCCAGGAACCCAAAATGAAAGTAAATTTAAGCCAGATACCTTTAAATGGCAGTTCTGTTCCAAACTGAATCTGTTAAGACTTCAATATAACACAACAGAAGAAATAATATTTATGCATTGTCTAAAGACTGACAGTGAGCCTTTTAAATACAACATAGTTGTAGCCTAGTGTTGACTTTAGATGGACTGAATCCGCAAGAATATTTTAACTATTCTCATAGGGTGACTGAGTAAATAATTATTTCAAATTTATGTTCTCTAATTGCCTCTTATAGTTTTAGTTGAAATAAACACTAATTGGACCATATTAAAGTACAATTAGTTTTCAAACAATTTCCAAATAATGATACTTTACCAGTTTAACTTTCATTATTCTTGAAATTATATTCCATCCATCCATCCATCCATCCATCCATCCATCCATCTTCCAACTGTTTATCCTGTCAGGGTGAAAGGGATTTAAATTGTATTGACTTTTTATATTTCTGTGCAAGAAAGTTGCAACTTGATTGGATGTCTTACCTTATGTAACGTCAGCTTATAGTTAAATTTTTGTCTGACTTACGTTTCCTGGTTTTCCATACCCATTTTGTAAATAATGTCCTTATTTTTCTGAATTATGTTCTCAGCAAATGTAGCGATGTCAATATATTATAAAAAGCATGCTGCCATATTGGATAGGAATCTTCTCAGTCTATACTCAGAGCTTCCGCAGTGTCAGTAAAAAGTAGCTGCTTAAGGCAAAAAATACTCTAGTGATTCTTCAATGGTGATGGCTTACAAGATGTTGTGCTTTCGCCAGCTGAGTCCCGGACGTGTCAACAAACAAACAGCTAATACATTAACGTTGATTTCTACTTCTTATCCTTTTTAATTCATGCTACCATTTTCTTTTTCATCTGTATCAATTTCGCCAAGGAACATTGCGAAATGCGTAGGTTATATCGTATGTTTTTAAGCTGTTGATTTTGTTGATTTACTAGTTTTGTAAAAAATGATCATTTTTAACAATTTTAAAATCATAATATGATTGTTACATTCATGCATACACATTTCGCTGTGTTAGTTGAGGCTGGGGTGGTTGATACTGAACGCATTGTTTTCCGTTGAATGAAAATTAATGCAATTTCATTACTCAAGATTTGATTTTACTTAACGCCATGGTTTTCAGCAAAGAATTACCGACGTTAAGAGAGGATGTATACGTGGAACCCCAATAAGCCTTATTTAAATTTGAACGCCTCAGCTCCACGAAGAGGACACTTAGCCCCTGAATTAACCTCTAGACTGCTACAAAGTAGGTCAGCACATACTATGGCTGTTTGGATACGCTGATAATTGATGTCTTATTAGGAAGAAATGCCATTGGCTGAATGCATGGTCTATGTAAAATCTGAATTATTAGACGCAACGTTTCCTACGAAGGGGAACCACTGGTCTAATTAGGCTGAATATCCTCACACTTGTCCATGTTTCTCTGCGAAACCCTCTTCTTGTCGATACTGGCGAATGATACAATTTGACGTAGGCTACATATGCTAAACATGGATTAAACAGGGGGCTATCATCCCGTCCATGGTGTAACACAGCCTTCGACAGCCCACTCTGCTGGACCTTGACCGCAAAAGAAAAATCATATATTCATGACTATTTTCTAGTTATTTAATATTCATTTGCTACTGTATCGTTCAAATTTTCTATTCTCTTTGCTAATATGATACGAAGAATGAACTTTTTAAAAAACGTATACAGACATTCTGCACTACTCAGGACCTTTTTATCTGGATGCCATGCTCTATGATGTCTTGTTACAAGCAGCTTATTATGAAAACTTGCAGTCCCTACGCCATATCCAAAAAGTATCAAAAACGGCTCTATAGCTAAGCTAACGTTTTTGAAGGCAGAAGACAGTTGGATCCGATATTTCCTCCTGGCGCAGGAGCCACAGCGTTGTTGAAATGCCATTAACTGGTCCGGCGCTGGAAATCTCCATAAACAATGCCGCACCTTCTTCCAGATTCTCCCGCTTCACGGAGTCCGTGGTCGCTGTATTCCGACTATTCACTCTACTTAAATGTATAGATTTTATTAACATTTTTATCTGCTAAAATTGTCCAAGTAACCAGTTCCAAGCGTTAGGCTTTCCTTCAATGGAATCACTTGGGCGAAGGGAGTGTTAGTGCTAGTAGGCAATATGCCCGTGTTGGAGTCACGTGCTGTCGCGTCATAATGTAGTTAGTTACAGTAGTTGCAAGGCATGAACCTTTCATTCAAAGCTACAGAAGTCTCTCATCGCGCAATATCTTGGGTACTGGGGCACAATCCTTTTGTTTTAACCGAATTCAAATGGAGCCACTCAGTCATGGGAGTCCTGTACTTCAACCCTGCAATTTCCACCATCAATAATTTAACCTGGTTTCTCCAAAGCTGAAAAGATCTCTTCAAGCTCCCGGAAAGGAGAGGAATATATATATAGTCAATATATATATATGAATAGCTGTAAATAACGCAGGGAATTACCAAAACATTACAAATGAGACTGTCCTGTTGATGTTCTCCCTTACGACTAGACAGTAGAAGGTAGGTTTGCATGACTTTTGTTGATCACTTTCACGTTTCTTTTTCTTTCTCAAAAAGTAATAAGAGGAAAGTCAACAAAAGTAATCAAGTTGATCAGTATGTTGGGGCTAGCGTAATTCTATATTCCACGTCATTAATAAGAAACGGTGTTATTATCCTGAATGAATTTCACATAAGATACTAAACGGTTCATTGAGTTCGTAAGTTTTACGGTTTTATTTATTTATTTATTTACTTTATTTTAGTTTTTAAAAAGGCTTTTCCAGTGTACACAGGATTCCATGATCGCAGCATCAAAATTGTTAACCAACATTTTTTTTTATCAGCCTTTACATAGTCATAACTTTTGCTGTAGTTTATTAGATTACATGCTCTTTTAAATTGCTATTTTTAATCCACGTACTGGGAATAAAACACATTACAATTACCTTATCGCTTTTTCCCGTTATAAAATATGATCACAGCGATTGTGCGAGTTTATTCAATGGTGGCAAAAGTGCGCCAGAATACCAATTACTGTACATCATATGTGATTCTTTAGTTGAAAATTCAACATGTACAAAAAGGCGGCAAATTAAAGCTGGATACCCTCATTAAGACTTTATTAGAAACCTGAGACATGCTTAGGTTAACGCCATGGTATAAAGGTTTTCGCAGAAGCTGACAAGGACGATCTTACGGTTTTAAAATGACCATTATAGTAGTACTGCAAAGTCATATAAGAACATTCTAAATTACATACTTTGAACATTAACACTAGGAAAAACTTTTGCTCTTCCTGTCTTGTTACTCCTTACCAGGTAAAGCTGATCAAAATAAGATCCTTTAAATATGCTCCGTATAGTGCTTGCCTGTAGAAATATAGATGTAGTTGTATATCCTGAAGTACTACAACCATGTCTTTCACTGGGAATAGAAATGATTCAACATCTTTCTAAAAGTAGATTACGCCAACAATGTTGAAATTTGATAGCAATAACACCTGTTTGTTATTTAAATATCCATAGCCTATTGTTTACGGTCAAATTACGCTTAATATGGGTTTGACCTTTGCTGTGTTTTGCACATAAGAGATCTATAACATTTGCATTAAGCGGATTTTGCTGTATAGTATAATTAGAGATCTACTGGCCATTTATTTATCATTTCATATGTGTACGTGATCCCTTTCTCTCAACACCAGCTCCTGTAACGATTGGTATTCGAAAAACTTTACCTGGAATAATAGCGCCATCTAGCGGAATGACCCGCCAAGAGCGTCTCTCTGACATAATATCTTAATCTAACCTACGTGCGCTACCTTGAGTATGAGCGCACATTCCCAGCGCTTTCGGCTTATAACAGATGCCCATTATTAAAGAAGAAGAAAAAAAAGACATATAGCCCCCCCCCCAATATATATATAAACTGAGAATGTGACTCTTTTACAGTGAAACTTAGTAAACTTATTCTTACTGAAAATGAGAATGGAAAAAAATATTTCCACCTTCACGCCACTGCGGCAGTAATTAGTGGCAGGACAACACAAGGACAGAAAATGGGAAACGATTAACTTAAATTTCTTTGTTGAGCCGCTAGGGACGCCCTGAAGGTCAGACGTATATGTCGCAAAGTAATTTGATTTAAAAAAGAAATGTTTTTCGGGGCTGGTATGTGATTCCCACCCATCATAGGGATCGCTTTTGTTCCTCAACAACCTTCACTGTGCTGTTTATAATGTTTAATCATCCTTACTTTTTCAAAATGACATAGATGACTTAAAGATTAAAAGCTAAGCACGGTTCTACAGCTGGATGTTTTTGAAGAAAGTCTGGGACATTGTCTTACAATTCTATTCACACGCCCCTTTTCAAAATGCTGTAATGCATACCTGGATATTTGATAACTAATATATGAACGCCAACTTGGATGATCATTTGCCGGTGAAGTTTACTGTTTAATATTCTCTTTTAAAACAGTCAGCAGTATTATATTATTCCATTTTTAGCAATCGCCCCATTTTCGGCCAAATGTAGGGAAAGGTACTGGTGATGTTTATCCAAGGTTCTTTCATTAGTCCTTTGTTGTAGGGTTGTTGTAGGTACTGGTGATGTTTATCCAAGGTTCTTTCATTAGTCTTTTGTTGTAGGGTTGATAAGGAAAGATGTGTGAAGGATCTTTCGGTGCCAGTTCTTAAGAATGCATAGCGCTGAGGTGTTTATGATGAGTGTATCTTTGAGCAAACTTCAATGGCACTTTCAGCCACCACTCGGAATTGTATCACCATCTGATTTGAGGGACTGAAAGTTTTCATTTTATTATTGTGAAAAATAGTGGCAAAGGGTGGAAAAGACGGATACAAAATCTAACCTGTGCCTGTGTCTTTTGGATACAATGTTGTCTTGGAAACAGATCTGGGGACAGTTCCAATGCAAGGACGCAAGTTTGTTTCCATGACAGCATATCAGGATATCTAGTCTGTGTGTGGGTTTGCCTAGCATATAATTATCCATCCATACGACTCTGACTAAGATAAGAAGGTAGAAGATGGATTAATGGATGGGTGGACGATGATCCATTTTTACAAAATCTGATTTTTTCACTGTAAATCCAGTAATATTTCACATTTGGTTGTTCTTTGGACTACTGCTTAGGTACAACAGCATCATTATCTCCTGGAACTTCAGCTGAGAACTGTCCAATTACTATTTGATCACTGTTTGATTCCCCCTACAGTCTGCAGTGGGGTATATCCATCCATCCATCCATCCATCCATCCATCCATCCATCCATCCATCCATCCATCCATCCATCCAATTATGTTCCGTTTTTGAAATTGATGGATTTGACAGCATGTATATGATTATTTTTAGCGGCTAATTGTTGTTCATGGCTTATTTGTGGTTAGGGGACTGAGAGAATTTTCTACATTCAAACTACATGCAGATCACATTTTACTATTGCCTAACCAAAAGCTATAATTGCCTGTTGTATTTAAAAAGCACACTACTGATGTATACTGACTAAAGTTGTTGAAATTAGTCCTACTGTTTAGAGCTGTGTTTCTTTGTACACTGTATATGGTACAGTTCTGAAATGGTACCAAATCATACCAAAAACTTTTATATTGATATATATTTTTGTCATGATTCAGTAGTATTTGACAGGTTGACTTTTATCCCACATGACATGTAACTGGTCATTGTAATATCTTGGACAAACCAAAATCATTAAGGTCACTTACTGAGTACTACTCCATAGTACCTGATGTTGCTCAGGATGAATCTAAGTAGTTTATACATGTTGGCCATGGTATAGCTCAAGGTGACCCCCACTTAAGGTTTGGGTCAAGACTTGTTATGAAATAATGAGTTTCACACTTCAGTCTAGCATGTAAACAGTGTAATCCTAACAGCCTAGCTCTACTTAACTAATCCAAACATCTACAGTATGGAGAGTTGGCAATCAGTGATAAGCTCTATATGCCCCCAGCAGTGGTACCCTGCTCACCTTAATCCCCCATCTCAGCCAGGTGAGCGGTGCAGCATTCAGCAGACCACCTGAGAGTCTGTCAGTCGGTCACAATGTTGGCAGTAGAGCATCCAATAACCAAGGCACCTCCTAGTGGCCTAGGAAAAAAGAAAATGTCACCAAAGAGGGCAGTGAGTCAAAGCAATTGGACACAATGTCATTTTGTGAGATGGGGGGTGGGTCAACAGCAAGAAAGTCTGTGAATCTGTTTCATGCAGTTCATTCCAGTGTTGCTTACTGTATATGGTCTTAACTAGCTGGCTATGTACTGAACAAAAAAAAAACTATCTGACTGACTTGTTTATCTTGTAACCTGTACTCTCTTTTTGCATTTTCAAGTAAGCAATTTCTCAAGTGCTTCGTTCCCTGCAGACCTACAGACTCAGATCTCCTCTGTTGTCCCTGCAACAAATTCAACACTGTGGCTGACTTAGGCACACAAGTCACATGGTTTCCTGACATCACAGTAAGCCATGTGTCACATCTGCACCGGAGCGCCAGGTCCCCGGAGTACTGACCAGGGTTTTGTGTCTGCCCATCGTGTTTCCTCATTTGCCGGTTGCCCTTGCCCTGATTGCCCTCATGTGTTCCCCTGTGTCTCTTGTTATTTAAATCCGTGTCTCTCTGCTTGTCTTTGCTGTGTGTTTGTAAGTGTCACTGCCTATAGTGTTCTTGTTCCATGTCCGTGCAAGGATTTATTCCCCAGCTAGTCTGTTACCTCCCCGTCGTGCCTGTTAGTGTCGTAGTCTCCATGTTCCCTGCCTTGTTTTCTCTGAATTTATTGCTGTATTTGCTCCTTATATTCAGGGAAGAGTTTGGTGGTTATTGTAATTTTCCTGCACTTTGTAAGTAAAATCCTATTGGTACTCAGGCCTGCATCCTCACCTCCCTTAACTCTTGGCCCTGCACTCCAAGTCCAGTGACAACTGTGACACCAAACCTGGATGTAGCTTTATGTTTGCAGCCCTTTAGCTGTGCAATAACCTAACAAACACAGTGTTTGAACAAGAAAAACCTTGAACGGTGCTAATGCAGCACACACTGACAACTATCATGCTAATCCCATGGTATTGTGATATTATAGAAAAATATTTACTGGTGTTGACATGTTGATTAAATAGCAGGTGATAGTACTATTGAAGGAAAGTTCCAAGGACAAAGCATCTGCTAACTGACACATGGCAGTAGTATGTCTATTAAGACAGGCAGCATGTGTCATCATCATCATCATTCACTTTCGGCTGCTCCCATCAGGGGTCACCACAGCAGATTAACCTTCTCCGTCTCTTCCTGTCCTCCACATGCCGCTCTGTCACACCCACTAACTGCATGTCCTCTCTCACTACATCCATAAACCTCCTCTTTGGTCTTCCTCTTTTCCTCTTTCCTGGCAGTTCCATCCTCAGTATCCTTCTCCCAGTATACCCAGCATCTCTCCCCTGCACACGTCCAAACCAACACAATTTCGCCTCTCTGACTTTGTCTCCAAACCATCTCCAAGACAGGCCGCATGTGTATTTGTATTATTCTAACTTCAGGACTTTGCCTAACTTGCACAACAGTGTGTACTTTGTACTATATACATCTATCCATCTTCATGTACACTGATCGAGGTTAGAGCCTATCTCAGGCAACACAGGGCAAAAGGCAGGGGTACAGGGTTTACAGGACACACACTCTTTGAGAAGTGTGTAAATGCCAGTTTGTCTAACTGCATGTCTTTGGACTGCAGGAGGAAACAAAGGAGAGAACATACAGTATGAACTGCACACACATGAAGGATGTAGACGATTCAAAGGTCCAACCCTGGAAGTGTGTGCTGACAGTGCCTTATGACTCTTGTGGTTTGTCTAGTGGACAATACATATGCTTAGAATGAGGCACAGCAGGTGCAGATAACAGAACATGTGAAAGGATGCTATTGCATCTTTGACAGTACCCAGAAAATGTACATTTCTATGGGACAATTTTTCATAATTTTTGTGTTTTAACACTGCAGCAACAAATGTGGGATCATGCCTATCTGGTGATGGTAATTCCCTATTTACCGATCATGGTATTTAAAGAAATATGACAGTCAATATTCAGTGACAGCATGACTGTGGCATATAGGAAAAGTAATGCTAAGATTGTACTACAGTATAATCATATTTTGCACACAAATTATAGGTATTCAAATGGTATTCTGCATTTGTAGGAATATTTCTTCCATTTGTATGGGTTTTATATTATTTCTAAGGGCTACGTGATGGTTGATCAAAATACTGAGATTAATTAAGCTGCTCCTCTGACACAAAATCTTTTGTATTCTGTAGTAATATAATGTCTCTGGCATGACTGATTAGCAGTTTTCTAGAACAAAGCTGTCCATCCTTCCCTTTGCAAGGCGCAAGATGAGCCCAATGCAGAACGGGGGCAAGACAGGTGAGGTCAGGGAGGGGCAGCATCTCATGTTTTAGGAGATTCAGGAGGAAACTTCCTTGACACATAATATCTTGATAGCTAATTATTCTAGATGGAGGAGGTAGGCAGCCTACCTTGAATGCATATGAAGAAATCTGGTGATGCCCTTCAGTTACCCAAGATAGTTTATGTTCCTAAAACAATGGCATATAACAATACCCAGTTTAATGAATTAGTAATACATTGTTTTTTAATGGTGTAATTTAAAGAATAGTTCATAAGCTTTTATGTCTCATCCCACAGGAGCCTTCAGTTACCAGGTATTTGTTTCCTTTGGCATAAATTACAGAGAGCAGTGTCCCATAGCCAAATTGTGATTTATTCGGGCTAATTGCAATTTTGCGGTTGCACTCTCTGTCTCTTAGTGGGAACAGGAAATGGCCATGTTAAAAGATGATAATGATAACTTGATTCTTCCAGTTTGGAAAATTTGACAACTTGCTGCTCCAGCAGGAAATGGTTGGCATAAGCTGTGTGCACGGCGCCTCCCCTTGGTGCCTTTACTGTGAGATGGAACAGGGGAAGCTGATGTCAGCTGACACATCCGGTGCCCCCCACCCACCCCTTTGAGCTCTGCCTTGTCACCTCTCAGGAACGACAGAAGTGGGGCTTCATGACAGAGGCAGCTCTGTAATGGGAGCTGAAATGGTCTGAAGCACTCAGGACCTGCCTAGCTTGGACAAACGCCAGACCTTGTCCCTGTCATTGCTAGTAGCATTTGTCACTGGGTTTATAAGCAAACAATTCCCAAGGGGCTTTCCGGAATGACGCAGCTGTACGCTTTGTGGTCACTAGAAAATCATTTTTTTGGGTACCGTGAATGCTTGATAGGTGATCCTCATGGAATGACAAGCATGTCCAAATAGGGTCAGACATTTTATTCAGCATCATCCATTAACGAAGGATGTAGTCAGATGGGCTGGAAACCTTCCATTCATGGGCTGCAGCACAGGATGCATACACATTCATAAACTGCAGACAATTAAGTGATACCAGTTAGCCTAACTACATGTCTTCGGACTGTGGAAAGATGCCAAAGTACCTGGAGGAAACCCATGCAACACGGGGAGAACACTCAGACTCTACACACACACACAGACACACACACACACACACACACACACACACACACAAGAGTGGAGGGACTTGAACCCCCAACCCTACAGGTGTGTATTAACAGTGCTAAGAACTGAAGCTGTGCCACCTGGGTATTGATTTGAAAAACTGTTTTATGTTTTGCTCAGATTAAACATTAAATGCGTAAAGGTATGATACTTATATACATATGTACACTGATCTCCTGGACATGCAAGAATTTTTGAGAAATCTTGCCTGCACATATATTTCAGATGAGCTGTTTATTTTTTTGTTTATTTGATTATTGTGCAGTGTATTTGACTGCATTCTGTAAAAGGAGCAAATGAAAGCTATGTCTTTCTGAAAAGGCATGTCATTGAGCAGGATCCAAATCGTTCAGCAGCTCATTAATGGGAAGGATGTAATATTCTAAACTGAGACTCTGGGACTCCCAGCTCACCTATTTATAGATGTAACATCTCTATGGTAGTCTTTGCAGCATCGTCAACTCATAAGCACCGCCCTAGACACCAATTAAGAATGAAACTAATGCATTTAAATGATGGTTCACTTCCCTTACTGCTCCCTGACATTCGCTCACGGCCTTAGGAGTCGCCAAGTCACTATGAGCACTTCTGCATCCGGGCAAAGCCACGTGGAGGACAGCGTGTAAAAAGCTGTCAGAGCCCCACAATCCTGGCTATTTTTAAATGCCTTCCCTGAAAGCAGGAGGCAGCACAGTACAAGTTTCCTGAGATGTCTGCAAATACGCTGCCATATATGAACTTATAGGGCTTTGCAAGGTAAGGGGGTCTTTCTTTGTCATCGTAAACTATGTAAAAAATAGAATGAATGCTCTCAATCACATCCATCTTATTCTTACAATCTGCTTTGCATTCTTGTCTTGTAAACAAAAAATATTTAAAGAGTAGCATTTTTTTTCCAGCTCTGTCCTTGAATTTCATCTGTATTCTGAATATGGAATATGAATGCATGTCCATTTAATAATGTAGCGATTAGTGAGATTAGTAAATGGTACAGAAGTAACATTTTTGCTGCTGATATAACAATGGCAGCATGTGAACATTATGGAGCCTACAGCCTGGTAAGTGATTGTTTTGTTGATTAATTGAAATATTTGTTATTTAGTTATGTTGGTGGCAACAAAAGAGGCATCTAACTGATACAGTATCTGGTAATAAAAGGATGCAGTATTTGTGCTGAAAATGGATTCTTTTTTTCATTTAGGATGAATAAACCTGCTATTTTAATATTTTTAATTAAATTAAGTATAATCCAAAAATGCTTGGAAAAGGCAACAAATACATTCTTTGAAAGTCAAACCTTCGACATGGGAGAGAAATTAAGCAAATACAGTGACATAGAGAAGTGTTTGGAGCAATTTAAATTGTGATGTTTCACAAAACTAATGCTGAATTGAAGTGCTATTAGTAACACAACAGGTCCACCATCATGGAGCTCGCCTTATAGGTATTCTTGAGATGCTTTGGTAGTGCTGTGTGCATATCGACGTTTGAAAGATTGGAAATGAGGTCGGTCATTAAATGGATGCATGGATGTGGGCCGATGTTTTCTGATTTTCTGATGATTTCAGCTGAGTCACTTCATCTGAATTTAGGAGGTGACTTTGGAGAGGCAGAGTAAAATATTGTGACAGCAAAAAGTAATGCGGCCAAGATATGAAACGACAGGTCAATCGGCATCAAACTGAGCCTTGAGGGCAATGTTGCAGGCGTAGCACTGGATAATTGCAACAAAATAGAGTACCAGTGTGGGTAACCTGGCATCATAAAATCTGTTGGGCTGCATACACTTATGCAGTCTCACACAATGTGTGTGCTGTGCATTAAACGTCTTCTTCTCTCTCGTATTTAAAGTCCCCTGGATTTGAGGTTGTCCTCAAAGCCCAGAAAAAATGAATAATGAATTGATGAATGGGGGGGCACAGTAGCTCAGTAGTTAGCACTGTCGCCTCGCACCTCCAGGGTTGGGGGTTCAGATTCTGTCTCCTGCTCTGTGTGCTTGGAGCTTGCATGTTCTCCCCATGCTTTGCAGGTTTCCTCCAGGTACTCCAGTTCACTCCACAGTTGAAAGACATGCATTGTAGGGTAATTGATGTGGCTAAATTGTCTGTAGTGTGTAATTGGCTGTGTGAGCATGTGTGTGACTGTGCCCTGCCAAGGGGTTGCACCCTTGCCTTGTTCCCCCAGGCTGACTGGGACAGGATCCAGCCCCCCCCACACACACAACCCATAACAGGATTAACCAGCTTGGAAATTGGATGGAATTCATGAATAATGATGTAGTTCCTCCAGAATACTGTTAATCACTGAAACACAGAATTTTTTGAGAATTGCCAAATTTTGGTTGATTAACCGTGGGGGCTGGGAGGGGTATTCAAACACTTAACCAGATGTTTCCATTGAAATTTGGCACATAATGGCTTGAGCAGCTCAAATGCCTATCATCTGGCATAAAATGGAGGGATCAGGGCTGGTGAATGTGAGGGTGAAGGTGGCAAATTGAAATCGGGTTGGTGGAAGTCAACTGGATGGGACTCAGCGGGTCAATGGCCTACTTTGAGCTGCTGGAGGACAACAGAAACAGGGTTTTCCCGGGGGAGCCACCACACGCATCCTTAAATGATGCTGTAGGTGCCGCTGCATTTAGCTTCTTGTGGGGAGCTGACAGGCAGTCTGCAGGAGTAATGGCATCCCAGAGGTTCCCAGGTTGCAGTGCAGTATTAAGAAATGTATTGGAGTTTTTTTTTTTTTTACCCATCAGGGATTTGATCCACTAGCAGTGTAAAGATTATTTTCATTTCAGAAGGCTGTTAGAAAGATGGGGATTGTGTTCCTTCAAGGGAGCAACAGCATGAAAGTGGTAAGAGTAGCCACTACCTGGCGTTAAAATATCATGTTTCCTCGTCTCTCTTCCCCTGTAGTTCCACGAGGTGAGAAGAGTGATGACCATCCTGTTCCTTACTATGGTTATTTCATACTTCAGCTGCATGAAAGCCGCCCCCATGAGGGACACCATTGGTATTCGGGGGCACCGGGTGGACAGCTACCTGGGGGCAACGGCTGCAGAGACCCCTGGCAGTCAGGAGAGTGTGGCCACAGGCTTGCACAAGGGGGTGGCTTCACTCACAGACACATTCGAACAGGTGATCGAAGAGCTGTTAGAGGTGGAAGGAGAGGCCAAGCTGGCCACCGGAGGGCGAGAGGATGCCGCGGCGGAGCCCCAAGATGGCGACTTGTATTCATCACGAGTGATGATCAGCAACCAAGTGCCTTTGGAGCCACCACTACTCTTTCTCTTGGAGGAATATAAAGACTACCTAGATGCCGCCAACATGTCCATGAGGGTCCGGCGGCACTCCGATCCAGCACGGCGTGGAGAACTGAGCGTGTGTGACAGTATAAGCCAGTGGGTGACTGCTGTGGATAAAAAGACGGCTATAGACATGTCTGGGCAGACAGTCACAGTCCTGGAAAAAGTCCCAGTGCCTAACGGCCAGCTGAAGCAATACTTTTACGAGACCAAATGCAACCCCATGGGTTACACAAAGGAAGGGTGCCGGGGAATAGACAAGCGGCACTATAACTCCCAATGCCGGACAACCCAATCATTCGTACGCGCACTCACCATGGATAGCAAAAAAAAAATTGGCTGGCGATTCATAAGGATAGACACTTCCTGTGTATGCACACTGACCATTAAGAGGGGAAGATGAAATGAATGGAAAATATAGATTTTATTGAGTTGAAAAAGAAAATAAATATTTGTATATATACATAACAGGGTAAATTATTCAATCAAAAGAAAATTTTATGGACTGCATGTATAAAAGATGAAGTTTATACTGTAAAAGTGATATTAATTACAGTCTATTTATTGATTCATTTTCATGACCTTGTGAACAATTAAAAAACAATTCTAACCAGTCATTTGCGCACAATTTAAATTACTACATTACATTCCTCAAGACATGGTAGTTTGTTTACGTTGCCAAGAATTTGAGAAAAAAAGGAAATGGAAAGTGAGGAAGAGTCAAATATAATAAATAGTAAATACCCTGCATGCTGCTTCAGTTGTGAATTTAGAAACTGTCCACTTCGGGGAAAAAGGAGACAATTCTGACCAAAACACTCCATTTACATTTTCAACAGTAAATGGTTTTTCATTTCCTCGGTACTATATCTGTTTAATGCTCTAAACTTTCTCAAAGGTAATGTTCAAATTACATACTATGTCAAGGTGCTGTTGTCAAAGCTTTGCTGTTTTATTTTTTTATCCCCACATTGAGAAAAAAGAAAAATATAAAATATATCCATTGACATATGTTCTGGATTAATATAATTCATTTTGTATGTTGTGAAGTTGTTTGAAATATTAAATTGAACTATTTGAAGAAATAAAATGATTATACACAACTGAAAACAAAAGAAATGTCAATAAAGTTTGAGCTCTCTATTTGAAGGTGTACATTTAGGTTAGACAGATGAGCCTAACCAGGATAAACAGGTTAGTCAGACGACCCTAAGAAGGATAAACAGGTTAGACCCACGACCCTAAGCAGGATATATGGATATTTAGGTTAGAAAAAACAAAAAAGAGTGTAAAAAAAGTATTCTGTAAATTACTTTATGGACATACATAAAATGCCATACATTCTTAATAGGCGTTTTCAACAGAATTAAGAACAAAATTCCATTGAAATCTATTTAATGCCATACTTTTAATATTATATTAAAGGTACTTTTGCTGTTCATACTTACAAGAGATGAGATTTTTGTTTTCTAACTTTAAGACTGTGAATACATTTGCATTGTACTGGTATTGTTTCATGAAAAGGTTTACAAGTTAACAATTTTATTGCCCTTAGGTTTTCAATAATTTTCATTATGCACATCTGAAGGGGAATCACATTGCAGGAAGTCAATAGCTTTTTCAGTAAAAACATGAGTAACTGTATGATGTCTCAATGAAAATGCTTTACTATTACAGTGACAACACAGCACTGAAATATCACCGTTTGAAATTATACAGCACAGAGAAAGAATGTGTGGACTGGTTCCAAACAAGTAACTCCCTTCAGAATTTGGTAAATATTTTTACATTTGGTTGGACTTAGTTGAGTAGCTTTTCATTGAGCCAAAAATAGGAAGTGCTGGGAGCCAAAAATGACAACTGGTACTTCGGTTTAAGTCATGCTTTAACAGAGCAAGACCTTTGTGAACATGTAAAAGAGCAGCTGCCTATCTGGTTAATATTTCTTTAAAATATTGACTCCAAAGAAAAAAGTTTCAAAGTGAAACACGATGAACACAAATTTAGTTCGATTTACATCTCAGCAAAGAATATTCTATGGGTTGCAATGGCTGGCACTAAAAAAGTACAGTGTTAGGTATTATTTTTAGCGCAACAGAACTGTATATTCATATAGGACTCTACAAAAAATGAATAAGGGATAATACTTTTAGGTGAGCCTATGGATTATTAACATACCTTGTAAGATTTACATATGTAGGGGTGGTGGTGTGTCTCTGCGTGTTAGGAACCAGAAACAGTATCCATATCACCTTTGGGCCCTTAACTCAAATTCCTCCAGGGGCAGCTGATCCTGTGCACCGACCCTTGGCTCTAAACTTGGAGAGCAAGATGGGTAAAAATACAAAACTATGAACTTCCCTATGGGGATGAATACAGTAATTATTATTAAATTTTGATATTTTATAATGAATCAACAGTATACATTATAATTGTCTTATACTCATCTGATGTCTTTATCACCAGGTCTTAAGCATTAAAAAACTTTTTGACCAACTTTAAGGTAGAAAACTGGATATTTACATAAGTAATCTAGGGACATAGATCAGCAATTCAACAACCAACCTCCTCCTGGATTTTAATGTAGCTACTGAGTTGCTACATTAGTCTTTCCACTAATCATCTGTCACCAATATCAATACTGGAAGATTTTTTTCTTTGTAAGCTGTACAGTTTTAATGTCTGAGTAGCTTAAGGTCTTTCTGCTTTCCAAGTTTATAATTAAAGTAAATGTACAGTGTAGTAGGTCACTTACTATATTTTGGTGGCATCCTAGTACTCTTTAAATAATAAGGTTCATTCATTATATCAGATGGATGACACTATTACCTTAATATCCCAAGACACCCAACGTGCCTCTTCTTCGCTTCTGAGTAACCACTTTGGATGTGTTCAAGTATTTCTTACTGCTAGTATGAAAACACGCAATACTGATTGTTTTTTTTTTTTTCCTCCCACTAGTAGAATCATTTGTTTTTCAGATGTCATTTAATCCTTAACAGGTTCACAGAAAACTGGAATCCAGGACACAAGGCACCAAATGGCACTTTCCAGGCTCTCCCTCCACACAGGAAATTTAAAAATGCCAGCCAGCTTAACAGCCATGCAATCTGGGTGGGAGGAGAGTGGTAGGGTGTGACAAACAGCAGGGAGAACATGTATGAACATACACACATAATCAAACTAAAGGGCAGAAGAAATTCAGTTCATGCCTGACATAGTTAGAAGTACTAGGTTACCTTGCTTATTTTAAACTAACCCTTGCTCGCATACTAAAGTAGTTTTTTTCCTCAGAGATTTATCATAACAACCTCTATATCATTAAGGGATTCTGAGACAAAGAGTGTTTGTGTCTTAATCACTGTTTAAGCATACAACAAACTGGTATTGATTTATTACTCTGGTAGATCTCACTAGACGGACGGAGGGACAGATGGACGAACGGAGACAGATAGTCATAATGCTTAATGTAGGGGCTTCTGGAGAAGTTTATTTCAGATATGAGGTGAGTTTTTTTCTCTCTCTCCAGCAGAACCACTCTCCCAGAGAACCCAGAGTCATAAAACACTTGGGCAAGTGTGGTACGCACAATATCTAGGGCAGGAGGTAGTGTAGTGGTAAAGGACATTGATACATAACATGAAGTTTGCTGGTTTACGTCTCAGGAGAAACCTTTCTGTAGTGAGCATGTCACTTAACCTAAATACAGCATTGCCTCATTTAACGTGCGTTGGTAACGCGTATGTGAAAACTACACGTTAAGTGAAAAAGAATTACTGCGTTCCACGTACCATCTGAACATCAACAAAACCAACTAACACAATAAAATGTGTATGCATAAATGTAACAGTGATGATTTTACAATTGTAAAAACATTGATCATTTTCCTACACAACTAGTAAATATATACAGTACAGCTTAAAAAATCCTATGATATAACCAACGCATTTCACAATCTACCATGTCGAAATGAAGACAAACGATAAAGAAAACATGGTAGCGTGAATGAGAAAAAAAGAAAAAGAAGGATAAGTAGAAGTCAACGTTAATTTATTAGCTGTTTGTTGACACGTCCGGGACTCAGCTGGCAAAAGCGCATCTTGCAAGCCATCAGCACTGAAGAATCACAAGAGTAATGAGCTACTTTTGACTGACACTGCGGAAACCGTGAGTATAGACTAATACCCCAACCCAATATGGCAGCATGCTTTTCGTAAAATACTAACATCGCTACATTTGCTGAGAACGTAATTAAGAAAAACAAGAACATTATTTACAAAATGTGTCTGAAAAACCAAGAGACGTAAGTCGGAGAAAACTTTAATCAAGCAGACGTTACGTAATGAACGTTAAGCTGTATGTTTTTGAAGAAAAATGTCAATCAGTTGGCAACTTTCTTGCACAGAAATGTCACGTCAATAAAGTTTCAACCCAATGACTCTGACCAGGATAAGCAGTTGGAAGATGCGTACATGGAATATAATGTAATTTCAAGATTAATGAAAAATAAGTTGTACTAGTATATTTAGTATGTGAAAATTATTTCAAGATTCATTGTAGCCTACTTTATCTTTAGTTAATATTGTCTAATTAGTGCACTTCAACTAAAATAAAACAACAAAATGAGTTAGTCAGAGAATATAAATTTGAAATATTATGTACTCAGTCACCCTGTGAGAATGGGAGAAATATTCTCGAGAATTCAGTCGATCTAAACTCATCACCAGGCTACAATTATGTTGTATTTAAAGAAATAGATACTTTTGACTGACACTGCAGAAGTTGTGCGTAGACTGGAGGAGTACTGTGTCATTATTTCGGACATTACCTAGCTAGCAGTATTGGAACTGCTGTGTTATACTCCCCTACCAGCAGATGGCGCGGCGTCATATTACTCACGTTAATGCCGTTGTATACCCTCCCACCAGCAGGTGGCGGCGCTCCATATTACTCACGTTAGCAGAGCCCTCATCCAGGCAAAATTGTAGCGTCTGTGTCGGAAGCAGGTTCATTGCTAACAATAAGAGTAACGTTTCTTGGTTGTGTTAGATTTTTCCTACGCGGAAACCGTCACCACAGGACTTGACATGGCCTCGTTGAGTGAGCCGATAAGGTTGGAGAGAGGTAAAGTGCAGACTAAGATGAGTTTTTGTTCCTGGTTAGCGGTTGCCTTTACGCCAGGGAATTGTCACCTATAATGGGCGTCTATGCTGACATCCTGGCCAGTCTCAGGGAAACCCGCTCGTGTTAAAGTGAGTTTATTATCATTATCTTTGTTATTATTGTTGGGTAATAGGTGACTGTCTAGGGAGGCTCGTTATCCCCGTCGAGCCAGTTCTGTACAGCCAGCCAGGTTAACCTGTCGGATGGGCCTCTGTCCAGTTTCAAGAGCGGACTCCTGCGTGGATGGTCCTGATCGGTGACCTAGACCCAAGGGGTAGTCAGCCTCCTGTCATGTAGCTCTCTGCCCCACCGTGTTGGAAGGAGTCCTCGGCATCAAATAGAAAGCTTCAAATTGATGACGAAACATAACACATAAAGAAAGGCAAACATCTATAAAGCATGGTTTTATTCTTTGAGTTTTCCGTGATGTCCATCCCCGTAACATGCCTCGCTGTAAACTATTGTTTTTAGGTTTTAGGGTCGCAATACATTATGCATTGTTGTGAGTCATCCAAAATGGCTGATTTGCAAGTGACTTTGTACTCCAGATATTTAAAAGGAGATTTAATTGTCTATTTTATTATACCCGTTCTGTCGGCAGACATCTCCCGGGCCATTGAGCTGCTGGAGAAGCTGCAGAAGAGTGCGGAGGTGCCTCCACAGAAGCTGCAGGCACTGCAGAGGGTGCTGCAGAGCGAGTTCTGCAATGCCGTGCGAGAGGTGGGTGGAGCAGTGTCACACACACCAATCAGTAAGCGTCCCAATTGCTTTGACAATTCATCCACCCATCTTCTAACTGCTTATCCAGGTTAATTTTTTATGGGGGGCCTGCAGCCTATCCCAGGCTGTGTAGGGCTCAAGGTTGGGGTATATCCTGGATGGGATGTGGTGTGCCGCTTAATGGAAAGAATCCAACTAATTTAAACTTTTATAAAGGGGGTGAGGACTTTGACACCCTGAAAAGAAACAAAATTGAAAAAGGAGGTGACATTAAATCAGAATCAGAATATCTTTATTGTCATTGTAACAAGTACAACGAAATTAAGTGCAGTCCCTGTGTCAGAGAGATT
>JAACJT020000007.1:2404259-2418807 GCA_009936485.2 Gymnarchus niloticus
CTTGGGAGGAGCCAGACTCAAAGGGGAAGCCTGTCCTCCTCAGGCCAGCACCGGGCAGGACAGATTAATGAATCCAACTAGAAACATATAATGCAATGTGTGACATTCTCAAAAAATGACACTGGTTTCAGGTGCGGTTCTTCTCAAAGTGAATGTGTGTGCTGTGTTTTGATCTAATAGAGTGTGGAGGGGGAACATCATGAGAGGGCTGTGGAGCTCCTGAAGGCTGCACAGGGAACTGTCAAGCTGGTGGTACGCTATACCCCCAAGGTCCTGGAGGAGATGGAGTCGCGCTTTGAAAAGATGAGGTCTGCCAAACGTCGGCAACAGAACAACTACCCCCAGTAGCTTTCTGCTTTTTCTCCCTGACCAGGTCCATCTCATCTTTTCTTCCTCCTCTGGACTCACACTTCTCAACAGTCACCAACACTACATCAACATCTTATTATGGCTTCCACCCTTATCTTGCCTCTTTGAGATGGTTAAATTTTCATTTTTCATTATTCAACTTCAAGCTGTCTTAGAATGGTAATTTCTTGCATTTTCATGATGTGTCCATTGTGAATGTTTGAGTTATTGCTGTGCTGTTGCCATCCAGAGTACAACTAAAAGAACAAGGAAACAGCAAAACTCAGAGCTACTGCAGTTTTACTACCACCGGATACTGTCACATGTAAATAGATTACTGTTCAATCTGCACGAATGAGCACAGGTCGTCCTTTCAGGTTGTCTTGTTTTAATGATTAGGTCAGCTTTTTAATGTATGCCTTGGTATTCTGTGTATGTGGGATTAGTGACCTAGGTCTGTGTAGGCATGGTAGGAAATGTATGGGGTAGTCCTTAATGGATATTTTTTTATATAATTGTTACAATAGGTGTGTATGTAAAAGAGAGATTGAAAGGGCGTGGACCACAAGTTAACCCGAGTTAAATGGGGAGCGACGCTCGCTTTGATAGACAATTACAACTACTATAATCACCCACAGGCATTTTTTTTCTTTTGAAAGTGTAGTATTTCTTTCTGTGTAGCATTCTGGTAAGTTATGTGGTAAAAAATTTTTCCTCATGAGACTTATCAACTTTAATACGAGTAGCTACGCACATTTTCGGTCTTCAATGTTTAAATTGGCCCAGTTTATAAGTATAATCACAGCAGAGCTATACCTCAAACTTCCAAATAAAGAAAATGCAATAAAACTCATCTGGGGGAGAAACTGATGTAGCAGAAATGGTCTAAAAATTAACTGGGCAAAAAGCACTGTCTACCACCAACCTCACCACTCCTATCACTTAAGTGTGGCAGTTGCTAAGGAACCTAAGTATCATCTGATGCAGTTGGTTCACTGTCAATGGTCTGTGCTTTGTGCTGAACTGAACCAGCTTAGAGGAAAGATGAAACCTAAAAAGTACCACCAGCCACCTCAAGTTATCATAGACAACAGCCCCTAAATGAGAAGAATTTTTACCTGCTAATGGGTGCTGCTTCTCCATCCAATGCATGGAGAATAATGGCCATATTATTACTTGGTGCAGTGCATTTGTGATAGCGATGCGTTGTAAGCCAATCAAATATACGAACATACAAGTATGCAGTAGATTTCTAGGGATAGCATTCTTGGAACTGAAATCTGTCTGCATGCATTGTAACTGATAGGAGGAATGTTGCAAACTGCCAGTAGTTAAAGTTCTAGCAGTCAGCTCAGGGACACAGTAGGTGATGGTTTTACCAGCTGAGCAGTGGTGATTAATTAATAATCACCTGACCTTGTGGGTGCAGGTCTTGCAGTGCTGACCCAGTGAAAGTCTTTAGAAATGAACCTTCTTACTGTTGACCCGATACTGTTCTTTTATACTGATTTTAAAGTATATTTTGTACCAACTGTAACCATTTTGGTTAGGCCTAGTCGTAGGGTATCCAGTTAATGTATGGCTCTGGAATTTTTGTTTAAGTTTTAAAAATCTGTCAAACGTCTGACAGATCCTTAAATCAGATATTTGTAATAACTGTACATACTGCCTTTGGAAATTTATTTTCATATTTATACTTGAGCTATATGTCCTTTTCTAACATGCCTTATTACTCAACCATTTTCCCTTCAAGCAGTCCACTCAGTCTATGCAAACTTGAGTGTATGACCTTTAGTGTTCCCTTGTAATTGTATCTAGAAGAATTAGGCATATTGTCATTTAACGCTTACGTGCTAATATTCACCCTCATTGAAAACCATAAGCACAGCAAAGCATTTGTCTTAATTCTTAATGATTTCTACATGGCAACATGAGCTGTGTCAACTTACTATCTGATGTTACTTACTTACTACATCCTACTTACTACATCCTCCACTCATTGGTTCTCCTGTACCATGGACTACAGAAGTAGGAATCAAATGAATCCTCTACCCATTCTCCATGCTTGATGTTTTTTTTTCCCCCAAAAACAATTGCTACATGCTGTTTTCTGTAATGAAGCAATTTGTTTTGATATTGTTCTTTTTATAAAAAGGGTTTCCATATAAACCTGCTCAGAACATATTGTTAATGTTTATTTTTTTTAATTCTTAATATGAATAATGACTTTTTCCCTAAGTAACACAACCAACAATTCCTGGTGGTCATGTGTTTCATTTTTTTATTTGAGGAAAATAAATGTTGTATCCTTACTGTTTTAGTGTAACATTGAAATGAATGTACAGTATATTGACACAAAATAAAATCATTTGCTTGGATGGTACAAATTAATGATCTTAACTCGTTTTCTTTGTAAATGTGCCTTTTGCTAATAGAGGGATTTGTCATCATTATGTATTTTCAGTGCATAAACAAAAGCAAAAACCTGATTTTTGCTATCTGCAATTCGCAGTTGCATAGTAGCAATCCTCTTACCAATTTGCTGAAAACTCCAGCTTCACATGCCACAGCCTGGGACTAGTGGGCATCCCTGTATCTGCCAGAGAGCTTTCACTATGGGGAAGTCCAGAGAAGAAGAGACGCCAACCCTGATTGTAGCAGTTGGTACCAAACGGATATGTGCTTGGAGGGAAGACCAGCTGCATCTAGCTGATGCTTTCTTCTCTATCTCCTGCACTGGCTCAGTCTCTGTCCCTGCCAGAGAGATAACGTTCTACATTCTCAAAACCAGGGTGCATATAGCCAAGCCCTTATCTGTCCAGTTCCTTCCCGCTCAAGGGTGCTACCCACTGCAGTTGACCCCCACCATTCATTTTGTTGGTAGTGAGCCCACAATATTGCTCCACATAGCCATTAAGGGTTCAGCCTGGCAACCAATCTCTCTAGCAAACACCACCCTTAGGCCTGACTCCAGGGATGGGTCCCAATAACCTTATTACAGGCAGTGCTGTGAAAATGTATTCACCAAACTCCTGATTTCCTCATTTATTCAATGTATTTGTCATAATAAATGGTTTCAGGTCTTCATACAAATTGTAATAAGACTAGGAGAGCCTGAGGAAACATAAAACACTTTTAAATTACTTAATTTATTGATGGCCCAAGCTTATTCAAAACCTATATCACGTATGTGCAAAAGTAATTCTCCCTGAAACTGGTAGTGGCACCTTTTAGCAGCACCAACTGCAAGGAGTTGCTTTCCAATAACTGGAGATCAGTCTTTCACATTGCTGTGTAGAAAATTTGCCTAAATCATCTTTGCAGAATTGGTTTTCGTTCAGCCACATTGCATGGTTTGAATGTGTAAACTGCTCATTTAAGGCCCTGGCACAGCATCTCAATTGGGTCAGGACTTTGACTAGGCTACTCCAAAACCTTAATTTTATTTATTTTGAGCCATCCAGAGGTGGAATTGCTCTTGTGCTTGGGGTTGTTGTCTTGCTGCATGACCCAGTTGTGGTTGAGATTCAGATCATAAATTGACTGGACATTCTCATTCAGTACTTTATGCTAAAGAGTGGAATTCATGGATTCGTCAATAACTTTATCACACATGGCCAGTTGGTGTTGGATAACTTTTTCCTTCAGTAAATAAAATAATTTAAAAACTATGTTTTTTTTACTCTTTTAAAGTGTGACAAATACAAAAAAATAAAAGAAATCAGAATGGGGCAAATTTTTGTATGGCACTGTACTTCGTTGGTACCTAACTGGCAGTTTCTCTGTTAATCAGATAATTACTCACCACCAGTTTACACAACCTAATCCCAGCCAGGGATTGTGGAAGCATCACCACTTAAGAACGTATTACATTTACTTATTTCATACAACCAGGAAATATTCAGAACATAATCTATAAAGGATGCCTTGCAAATGCCTTGGTTACAGAGTGACTATTGATGCCCACACATAGCAAAAGTGCTAATCACCTCATACCAAGCAGGTGCTCTGTTTACACATAATACGTGTACTATCCATGCAATACCAATACACTTATACCATTTTTATCTATGTGTTTATATGTAGCACCATGGGGGCCCAAGGGAAATGGTATTTCATTGCACTATATACTGTACATGTATATGGATGTAGTTACAAAAAAGAACTCGACTCCATGTTGGGGTATTCCGAATTATACCTACACATGGTCAGTATGCTAACCATATAGCCCCCCTGTGGGGCTCTGGACCATGGAGAATCAGCCTGCTATGTTGTGTATTTTCCCTTTAATCTCTATATCTCAGGCCAGGTGTTAGGTGTTACCTTTGAATTAGCCAATCAATGATCAGAGATTTTCCTCTGGATGTGACAGTAGAACAAAGGACAGCCAGGTCCTGAGCCTAATAGCCCATCAGAATGACCATGATGGGGAGCGGGGTGGGTCATTCATGGCTGAACACCAGCAGGCCTGTGTGAAAGCTAACAGATGACATGTTGTACACTTGTTCTAACTGTATGACTTGTTTTGTCAGAGTTTTTGACTTGACTGTCACCAGACTTTGCTGTCTGATTTTGATGTTTATCATTGTGAACATTAAACAAATTTGTTGCTTGTGTTTCAAGGTACAGTAGAGTAGTTTATAAAACTAAAATACACATATTGCTACAATTTTCAAAAAGTTCTATTTTTGCCTGGCCTAGCAGGGGAGATTTCTCAAGAGCATTATAGTTTTTTTCAATCGCTAAGATGCATTCTGCATTACTGAAGTCACTTTCTCAAAACTCTTCACACAGCCTGCAATACCAACACCCAGCATGGCCAAACAGTTAATCTCTTCGCCAAAATGCACTACAGCCACCAAAACAGTTAATCTTGTCTCCAAAATGCACTATGGCCTACAAAACAGTTAATATATATCTCAAAATAGACTTATACAACCAAAACATTTGCACTTTATGTCTTTCTGGAAGAACACTACATCACACACAAAAGAATGGCTTACAAAACACTAACAGAGTTAGATAAAATATAATATGGTTCACCATTAAAGGATTGTCTTTAAAGTAACTCTGGATTTCATCTTTCCTACTGTATTCATTTATAGATGAAAAAAAAAGTAGTATTTCAGTCAATACTACTGACAGGAACAAAATACACACACTTGCAGTTGGTCCACAACTGTAACAATACTATAGTGGTAGTAATGTTAATCTATCCTCTCCTCTGGATTTGGCCACAAGTTCTCATCTACATCACATCTGATGTCCTCTCCAGCGATACATCTAGGGTAGTATCTCTTGGTATGCCTGATCCATCCTTGACATTGCTCTCGAGAAATATCTTGGCATCCAGCATTCATAGCATCTAGTAATGACGTGATCATGTGGGCAGTGGTCATAAACCTTCCACCTCCATGCAGAAAAGAATTCCTCAGTGTTACTGGAGTTTAACCAGATTATCCCATGGATCAACAAACACTGAAGCATTTGTGCTCACTCGCTCGCTCTCATCCTCTGGTACCAGTATGCTGTAAAGTACATCAAGGAACAAGATGAGGCACTCTGTGTTGTATGGGCCAATGACTGGTTTGTGTGATAACACCATCATTGCATATTGCTGTAAACATTGTGATGTTGGCCCCTCTCTGTCCTGGAACTAGCACTGTTGCTCTTTGCCCTACAATATTCTGTCCTTGCTGCTGTTGTTTTGCCTGGTTAAACCCAGCTTCATCCACAAAGATGAACACATGGGCTGTTTGCATAGCCTCCAACTCCATGACTCTCTTACAGGAAAAACACAAGGTACCATATTGTAAGAATTACATTACAGTAGCATACTGCATACATAGCTCTGTATGGTGTTTTACCTTCAAAGCCACAACCACCAAAGAAAAAAAAAAAGTGTTCCAGTATATTGAATTGACCTCTTACCTGGACATATTGGTATCTGAGTACTTTCACATGTACACTGTTCCTCTAAAATAAGACAGTGTATAAGCACTTCATGCTTAATTTATGCTTTTGTAGGACTCTGGCAAATGTTGCCATGCTGACACTTGCCACGTTGCCAAATATTGTGTTGTCTGCCAAAACTCTGTCCTGGATTTCCCAGAGTCTTATGGCATTGTTACCAGTGACCATACAAAACCATGACAGTTTCCTGATCACCATTAAAAAGTCTGCCTCTGTCCCCTGTGCGAGATAATCTTTGGATCGTAAAGAACAAAAACAATACTCAATGTATGTCAGTGTACTATATATAGTAAATACTGTAATATGCAGTTCTGTCTGATACTGCTGAAGAATGTGCATCATACCTGTTGGTTTGGCGGAAAGTTCTTGTGATTGATGAAACTGTTGTGCGCTGCAGATTTGGCTGCACTCTAAACCCTGCCTCTCTCAAAGAGAGTCCCTGATTGATAATATGGTCAATGACTATAGCCTTTATTTCATCTGTGACCACTGCCCTTTCCTTCGTTGGCCTCTCCCTCTTCTTGCAACATTTTTTCCTCTTTGTTGTTGGTCTGCTTGGTGCACGTTTACAAAGGAAGTCATTCCAAAGATGACCTCTTTATAGATGGATGATAGATCCAGCTGACAGCAAAAGACCTGGTTAGGGAATCAACTGAAATGGATACCTGATGTGTTTGGTCACATTTTATTTATTTTATATAATGTCATTTCTATAATATATTTTACAAGGGTCTTGATAATAATGTAGCAAAGTGTTGTAATTCAGTTTTGAATGTATTTTTAATAGTTTTGATAACAGTATGTAAGCATGTGCAAAATGGCCTCTAAAAACATAAAGTTTTGATGGTGCTGGAATTTGAATGAGAAAAGAATCCATAAATTTTGAAACATTTAGTTATTGAATGCATTTTGCATGAAAGCAAAGAGAAACGATTCACAGTTTAGCCCACATACACTGATGTTATGGCAACTGTGTGAAGAGTTTTCAGAAAGTGACTTCAGTATTGCCGAATGCATCTTGACAGTTGAAAAAAACTGCAATCTATCCAAACCAATGTCAAAAGTTTATTACTAGATGTTACCTGTAGGTGGCGATGCTTTTCAATTTTTTAATAGAATTTACAACAATTTCATAATATTGAAGATAAAAGTACTTCTGTAGACGATTTCCACTGGGTAAGTACAATTAACTATAGTTAGTCTCTTTAATTGTTTGATTAAATCTTAAAGAAAAAGTATGCCGCTTTTAATGCCAATTACGCATCCACTTATTAGGCAAGACAAATGCACAGTGTGGTACTACAAATTCAGGATCACTGAGATTCATGTATTTATTAGTTTAGTTGATCTTATATTCATAGTGACTTAGTGGGTAGCACTGTTGTGTCACACCTCCAGAGTTATGAGTTTAAATCTCATAACCTTGATCTCGTAACCTTGATCAGGATAAGTGTTTAAAAGATGGGTGGATAGTTAATATTAAGCTAAGTTACTGTGTAACAGCATTCTGGAACAGTGCAAGTCAGTACTGATCCTCAGGGTGGCTTGAAGTGGAGGTAAAGTAAGAAAGAGTAAAGAAGAAAAGCGCTAGGGTTAACTCTGTGTGTGTGTGTGTGTGTGTGTGTGTGTGTGTGTGTGTGTGTGTGTGTGTGTGTGTGATCTAACTAATGCCCACTAATACCATCCTGGTACAATCTTTAATAGACTGCAACCTACTGCAAAGCCAGAGATTCAGCTTGTAGGGTATAACATAACATCAATAAACATTTAAGTACATAACTGCTGTCACTCATGTGCAGGACTTTGTCATTTTAATCTTGTCATCTGTTTGTTTGACCTTCACTGAAAGGCAGTTATTAACATTGAACTTTTAAAATTTTACCTTATTTGCCATTTCAAAACATGGCAAATTCTTTTTCTGCAGTCCACCTAATTTGCATCCAAAAATAAGCCCTATCATGTAAAGCTGACCTAAACTCACCCTCCATGCCTCAGTTTTTGTGACATTCAAACTCATTTGTGGTTTCAGTGAAAACTGTAAATTTATGTACTGTATATTAGCATTCTATGGGAAGTCGTTGAACAGTCGTCGCCCTGCTATTTCACCTCCCCCTTTGACATCTTTCTCACATTTTTCAGGAATGCTTATCTAGGTAGATATCATAGTGGTGTTAACAATATTACAGTTCAATCATCCGATACTTAAGTAAATGGTTTGAATGAATAGGTCTAGTTTTGTATGTTAACACTCAATCTACATCAAGAATGCACAGGCTATGCAAGTCAAATTTCTAACCAAAATTTACATTTGACTGGGAGCTTGTTAGAATACCAAGTATCTCTTTGGTTTACAGACATGTTCCATAAATGTATGGAAGATTACTATTCGTGTAATAATTTAAGCCTCCCCTGCGCGGTATTGTAAAAGAAGCGGAGTCTACAGATATTTTCGGACATGCTGCATATGGCACATGACAAACAGGCGACCTCGTTTAATTTAATAATAAGCACTGTTGATAATAAGCACTCGTTAACGATACTGATAAAGTATACTAAAAGTATACTATAAAAGTATACTTATAACAGTAGTCAAATAGCGTACTGTTTTTCCCCGCAGTATCCTTCGAGGCCATCCTGGGGACCCCTGTACCCTTAACATTGTCTCAAAAGGTTTGCCAGTGAGTAACGTCACAATGGTATTATTACGTCAGATACTCACAAGGTGGTCGTGCTAGAAGTGAGCGAGGGAACCCAAGCTGAGGGGCTGGAGCACTCTTACCGAGAAAGAGCGAGGAGGAAACGAAAGGAATTGTTCAAACCCGTCTATGTTTTTTTCCTTTTCTTCACAAAGAATAAAACAAATAAAATTCAAGTTGAAAGCAGTACATTGTAGTTCTTTATCCTATTGTAAAAAGTTTGCATCCATTGTGTTTCGAAGAATTCGAAAGGAGTTAACTTTAGTTTTAATGGGACACAACAAACGTAAAAAGCCAAAACTGCTATACGAACGTTGTACTACCTAAATAATTAAGATACATTGTAAAATTGCGAGTACCGTCACTTTGAAATTTGAAGTACTCTCTCAAAAACAGCAACCTTCTTTGGGGAGATAAAAAAAATAGGGCTTTATTTTTTCGTGGAAACTGGATGGTGAAGAGGGATTTACTGCGGTAGACACCTCGGACTTCACACGTCGAATTTATATACAAATGATTTTACCTGTTGAACACCGCTGTTTCTTACCATCACAAGAGGAATAATAACACAATATTGTTTTCGAAATGAAAGTCCGAAGAATGCCATTTTCGTACAGCCGAAGTATGAAAATGCACTTTTTGCTCCTTTGGATAGTACTATCGGGATGGTATTTATTACGCGGACAGGGGCGATCCACCACACGTCCATGTCCGACTCCATGCCGCTGCGACGGGCTGGAAGGCGCTGATTGTTCAGCGAGAGGACTGGCCACGGTCCCATCTGGACTAAGCTCATTCACTTATTATCTGTAAGTATATCTGATATACAGCTGCATGCTGCTGCTATTAATACTTCAGAGTTGCCAAAATAATGAAATGTTTGCGGTATCCCATCAACGGTTAATTGGTTGCGCTCAGGAATATTATTCGCACCTATTTGTATTAACTCGTGCAAAATCCCACATGCTTGACACCAATCGGCAGAAAAGAAACGAAGAGCAAGCAATGGATCGTTTATTCAGCCTGAGACAGAAGGCTACAATCTCCTACTCCTTGGTGGTAGACGTATAACTTTAGTATATTTTAGTATTTGTGTTTCTGTGTGAGGTTAAGGCCTCCCCTAATCCCAGACTTTTTGTTTAATAATTTCTATGTAACTGCAGAAATTCCTTATGTTCTAGGAATTCCCTTGATGCAGAGACTTTTTACAACTAGGGTGAGCTCGGATAATCTGCAGCAATTTTTGAAACTTTGATTTATTGTTCCGCATTACCTGAGTTCACCTTGCAATTCAGCTGTCCATATTTATTAATTCTTTAAAATATAAGTATTACATGTTTGTACTTTGTCATTTTTAATCATATATACACATTGAATCAATACAGCTTTAAAAATAAATATTACAGTTTAAGAGGCCTTTGTGACAGAGCAAAATGGAGGAATTTGTAAAATTTGAACCATAAAATCTAGGGTGCTACAGCAATCCAAGCAGTTACTGATATATATTTTGGTAAAATTTTACTGTTTTGTATTGCATGTTTGAACTGAATCATTGTTCAGCTGATCTTTGTCAAAAACAGTAGCAGTGGTGAAGCAGGGCTTCTCACCAAAAGGTTGAAGTCCTACACAAAATATGCTGTTGAACCTTTGAGTATGTAGAGCTATTTTGTGAATTAGTCAGTTATTCAGTTACAAAAACAATCTGTCTAGAATAAGAACATTTTGGATAAAAATGGAGTGGTGGTGAAGTGTGTAATTCTGCAGGTTCAAAGTCAGTGCCCTCTCTGGAATGATGTTGGCTTTAATCTCGTAAACGGAAGAGTGGTCCATCACATTTGCGTCCGTAAGCGAGGCCGTTAACCCCAAAAAACTGCTCCATGGATACTGGATAAATGGCTGATCCTGTACTCTGACCTAAGCTTTGCTCTCTGCAATATATGTGTGAGTGTCTCAGCGACTCTGCATCAAGGGTATGGAAAAATTTAAGGATTCTTATGTCCCTGTACCCACACTTGTACAAATGGCCAATAAAGTTAATTTTATTTCTTAAAAAAAAACAAAAAAAAAAATGTAATACTGGTTCCTCTGAGCTGTACAGAAACGCAACACAGCATTGCAGCTTAGCATAAAAAATTAGCAAGTTAATTAATTGGTCTCAAATGCCTTATTTTCAGTTGAAGCTCACTTAGTATGTTTAACGTAATACATTTGCGTTGGTGAATTGACAGTAACACTGCATTGCAATTTAATTATTAATTATGCACTGTGGTAACTTTCACATCCTCAAGCAAGATTTGTGTTGCATTTTCCATATAGTTGAAACCTGGATAACTTAATGACAATTAAATGTTGCTAAACATAAACTAACTAATGTACATAATGTAAACTTTGTCTTTGGAATCACCTAAAATGGAATATAGAATATAGTTTCTAACCTTCTTTTCATAAGCCGGTCTACATTCCAAATCACATTAGTCCTGTTAGATGTTAAAGTTTGCATTGGGTTCAATAAATGAATAAAATTTTTGGGGCAACCCAAGCCTTTCAGCAATATAACAGTTGATGCCAGTTGAGCTGAAATGTTGTGTAGTGCCATTACAATGAAATGTGTTTTGGTGCAGGAGGTTTTATTGTTACATCAAAGTAAGGATCTGCATATTTGGTTTGACAATTTTAATGGTTTTTCCTCTCTGAATGTCAGAACAGTCTTTTAACAACTGCTCAAGAAAAGGGAATTCTGATTCCTTTTTGCTTGCCTACTTTAAGCAGACTAATCATTGAAAACAATTTTGTTTTGTTCCAAAGCACAATATATCCAGAAAAATAAATATGAGCTTCCCTACCTTTCTTTTTATGAAGCCATGAGACAGTCGCAATAATAACTTTGCCGTGACAGGGCAGATGCTCAGGAGTGTGGGGTCCAGTTTTCTTAAATATATTTTGTATGCACATTTCATATTGATTATTACCTCTATGCTTTATCTTCAAATTTATAGTTTTAAGAAAACATTGGTTTATTGGTTTATTTTCTATGTATGTAATACCTTTGTGAGAACCACTGTACAGTCATTTCAGGCAATGAAAAGTATTGCTCCTTGTTGCCAAAGAAATGGAGACCAAGGCAAGGTCTAAATTTACGTTTTGTAAAACAAGTATTTTTAATCATTCTAATTGAACCAAATGCAGCTTTCAGTAGAGAGGGAAGCTGTTGACATCGTGTGGCCTGCTATAGTCCTTAGAAATGTTATATAAGCAGGTATTGTGCAGGAGATAAAATTCCTAAGACCTGGAACTTGCAATACAGAATACATGTTCAGAACTAGGCCATGTTTGCCAAGCAGTGCTAGAGAAGCCAAGTCTAAACAAAAGCATCAGCTCAATTTTGTGGTCTTGTTTAAATTTCAAAACTTTGATATTCTTGCTTAAAAACTGGATGGTGCCTGGATTCCATTAGATGTCTTTATTTGTGCTCCTGGTATGTTGATGTGTACTGCCTCACAGCATTGCTGCATATGAAAGAAAAAAAAAAATACAACGTGTTATGGATTAAACCATGAAGAATGTGTCACCAACCAGCCCCATCTCAGTCACAGGCAGGGTGGGGTCAAGGGTCTGCTCCTTTGGCCTGCCAGCTTGTCACAAACAGCTTTTTCAGATCAGAGTTGGGTGACATCGACATTTCCAAGCTTTCATCCATGTGTGGGGTGGACAGTGCTTGGCTGAATGCATAAACAAAGTCAAGCTTTGGTATTCTCCGGGAGAAAGTATCATGGGAGCACCATCTCTGTGGGTGGGATGAGGACAGGGGTCATGGCTGTCTAATGAAGTGTGGTGCCCTGGCAATAGATGTGGCCTTGCATATTTTGGAGTGGGATTTTGGTGGTGGGTATTTGTTCAAAACACACATTATTCAAATGCTCTACAAATGCTCTGGAGTGAGGAGGGTAGGATTGCTACATACTTATAATAATGTCATATTAGTCGTTGGGCAGGAACGGCAGATGAATGGTATAAGTGCCTGTACCAGTAGACCTGCAGTTGCGAATTGTGGAGTAGAGCAACTGTCTAGCTATCAGTTTGACAGCAACTGATAAAGCCTGAAGGTTTCAACAGCAATTTCCACTGGTACATAAGGATGTTGAATTTACTGCAACACTCTGCTGAGAATCAGTTAGTTCTATTATCACTGGCTAATTTTAGTCCTTATCAACAGTGATAGATCTGAGATGCAGATGAGAGATGTGCTGTAATTTTAACCTCTGCTTCCCATAAAGGAGAAGCTTTATCTGATTATAAAAATACCAATTCCTGAACGATGGCACAGACTGGAATGCTATCCAAGCCATTCAAAGTCAAAGTCCTTTATTTGTCATGTGCATGATGAATGTATTTAGCCATAAAATGAAATGCTTATGATGAGGCTCACGTAAACAATGCACCCAGAATTTACACATTAGGTCACCAATTTAAATTTACATAGACACATGAAAAATTTGAATTTAAAATATAAAAGAAGGTATAAATGCCTAAATATAAAATATATAGGTCTAGTATTTAGGTTAAAAATAGAGTAAAAAGTGAGAAGTACCCTCACCACCAAGTGAATACATATGTACAGATAATGCACATATAAACAGAATTATACAAAATTATAATAGAAATATTTTTATACTCGGTCCAGTGTATTCCAATAAATGACCTGAGAACAGTTAATGTGCAACGGCAGGTGTGTTAGATGATGTTGGTACAATAAATAAATAACAGTAGTTATTGTAAATTGGCAATGGGGCATTAATAAATCTGATGGCCTGTGCAAAAAAACTGTTTTTAAAACTGTTGGTCCGTGACCAGATACTATGGTAACGCTGGCCAGATGGAAGCTTACAGAACAATCTGTGTGCTGGGTGAGAACAGTCCTTGGTGATTCTACAGGCTATTCACACACAGCGTGTGTAGTAAATGTCCTGTGTAGCTGGAAGTTTGAAGTCTCATTGGCCTTCCGGTCATGGATGGTGCAGCTGTCGTACCAGACAGTGATGCACTCCGTGAGGATGCTCTCTGTGGTGCATCTATAGAAGTTGGTGAGCATGTAAGGAGGCTTGTCATACTTCTTCAGCTTGAGTGGACTTGGCCACTGCACTGGAGTGGAGGGACCTGGATAGGTCATAGGAAATGTGTGTACTGTGGAGCCTAAAACTGCTGACTATTTCAACTTTAACTTGTGTATAGGGGGCACATACACCACCTTGTCACTTCCCCTTATCCATAATCACCATTGTGTTGCTGACACCGCGAAGGATATTGTAATCCTGACATCACAGTAATAAGGCACCAATCTACTCTCTATAGGCTCTCTCATTGCCAACGGTGATCAGGCCCATGATAGTTGTATCATCAGCAAATTTTACAATAATAAGAATTGTGTTCAGCAGTACAGTTATCTTCAATTCAATTTTATTTATATAGCGCTTTTAACATGAAGCACTGTCACAAAGTGCTTTACATAGTCCCGGGCCCACAGTCCCCAGAGA
>JAACJT020000007.1:2418907-2429202 GCA_009936485.2 Gymnarchus niloticus
AAGAGTCGGACACGACTGCGTGACTAAACAACAACAACAAACAGGGAACGTTTCCACAACGTCCAATAACATTTTCATTACATTCTTAACGTTCCTGTAACGTACCTGTAACGTTCCCTGTTTGCTGGGTTTGAGTAGATGTGTATTACTCAGACTATATTAAGCCTGTCGAAGCCTGAAAAATGTTGTAAAGTTTGCAAGTAACACTTGGTCATTCTGTCCGTGTTCCATAAATAGTTTTTTAATACAGGGTTATAGTGTGAGCCTTGAGCCTTTCCCACCCAGGATGCACAGGGCAAATGGCAGTGGAATAATCTGGAAAAAATGATAGCGAATTAGCCAAGTGAGTCACCGGTTGGTTGGTGTGTCGTTATCAAACGGTTTTTAGTTTGTACTTTTAGACAGCCTAGACAAAGACCACCTAGCGAGCGGCCATCAGGCAAACTGAGTTTCAGACTACCGCAATAGGCAACATAGCAGTTCACAACAGAGTAAATATTGCTGCTGCAGCTCACTATCTGTGAATTCATCTGACCAGAGATTTGTGTTAGGTGGCTCTAATTCTGTTTTCTCACTCTCCCTGGTGAACGTTGCCTAACAAAGCATCTGTTTTTTAACATTGAGTTTTCACTCGACCAGTATTACTCACAGTTTCTGAACTGGGTAATTTTGAGCTTTCTCACGTAAAGGTCTGGGAAGACTTTATTCTTTATGGAGTGGTGATTCTCTGAAATGGAACAAGAAGCAGGTTAGCACCGAAACCACCGAGAGTCTCGGATGCCTTCTTCTCACAACCCCCTAGCTGTTTCAAAACAGAGCCGCTTCAAACCGATAAATCGGGGAATAAAATGTGACTTTTCTGAGATGAATGAGGGCCATATTTCTTTGCATGATTTTGAAAAATGCAGAAACACCTTAAAGGAATAAACACGTGTTTGCCATATGCATTATGATCTAGGTAATATTATTTGAAGTCTACTTTGAGGGATGCCTCACCCGGAGTTAATGCATGCAAAGAACCCCGTTTAATTCGTTTTATTACTTAACCTTTTTTTAATTAAATCTAAAATCACCATTTTGTGTATTATGGAGACTCCTGTATACAAATATGGAAAAATAAAAGTGCAGAGGGTGCTACTGTTTCTTTAAAGATGCTTTATATTCCCAAGAAATATTTTCTAGGTGGGAGATTGCTTCAAGATGAAATTTTAGATTAGTTTAAATATATTGAGCAAAACTAACCAATATTTCAAACCTTCTTTGATAAGGTTTTGCTGGTAAACAAAAAAAAAAACACAAGAACAGCATATTACAATTTTTTTGTATCACATTGATCCTTTCCTCATTATACACTTGCCATTTATAAGGAATCATTTCTTCCCCTAATTAGCCTATTAACAGTTCACTTACATGCATTGTAAATTGCATTCTTGAAGGTTTCTCTACAATCTTCTTTATATAGCGCCATTAAGAAGGAGCATTGTCACAAAACTTTGGGCCTGCGGTCCCCAGAGAGTAAATCAGAAGCGACAGTGCCAAGGATGAACTCCCTCAGAAAGGAAGAAACTTTGGGAAAAACCAAACTAGAGGGTAAGCTCATCCTCCTCCAGCTGGCACTAGGAAGTACAGGTTTTTACTGTATAATGTAATACAGACAGAGGGTGTAACAGCACAGGTACCTGGGAACTTGTTGGAGGAGGCAGGCAACCATCCGGGTGAAGGCTGGTTAAGTGGCTTTGGCATGTGCTGTGCAGTCGGATTGGCACAGGCGGCACAGAGGGAGAAACACAGGTAGATCAGTGGACAAACAGGGGGCTTCGTTGTATCTGGACCTTCAACTGGAACACCTCAGGAAAGGCGGGGGTGGAGGGTTAAAGAAATGGGTGAAGCAGGTGCAGAACAGAAAAGAAACAAAGCAGGGGATCCGGAGCACTGGTTGTCACGTTGTGGACAGGAGGCCGACAGAGGGTAACACAGTGGTTTATTCACAAGAGTCATACTCAGCTCCACAACATTTCACCAGGGGTTAATCCGAGGGGCAGGACCAAGGCGGGACCAACACACAGGTGCAACATCAATGACCAGACTGGGGCCCAACAGGACTGGGAGGCTCTCTTAAAGAGAGGTAACGAGGGGAAAATGCAGAACAGGTGTGTCCCATTAGGACACACTGGGGAACCAGAAGGATCAAGGAGGCAGGGCATGACAGTACCCTCCCCCAAAGGTGTGCCCTCTGGGCACACAAGACAACTAGAGAGGACTGGACACCAGAAATGAACATGGGCAGAACGCAAGGACACACAGGAAATGACCCAGACAAAAAATGAAATGTATGACCAAACAGACCAGACACAGGACACCACTAGGGACACCGAACAGACCAGGGCCAAACTAGGGACAGCCAGGGGGAGACGCACGACACCCACCCAAACATGGCAAACAGGAGGGGAGACCACAGGGACAAAGACAAACACACAAGCGAGGACCACAGGGGGCACAGACCAAAGGACAGAAAAGACGGGACAGGACTAGGGGGCCAAGACCGGGGCGCAACAAAATGGGCTGGGCCCATGGACGTTGAACCAGGGATGTGAGTCCGACGATCCAGGAGGAGCCGGTGGCACCGAGGAACCCACGCGGCCTGGACTGGGGCAGGGACCAGAGCTGGAGGGCGCTGTGGGGCTGGGACCAGGACAGCGACCGGAGCTGGAGGGTGGCGCGGGGCCCGGTCCAAAGCGGTTGGCACTAACGAAACAGAAGGCTCAGGGGTGCAGGGCAGGGCATGACATAGGTTCACATTATAAATCTGTTTTTGGAGAGCCTGTGGTAGATTTAAAATGGATATTAACACACTGTTACTTATTTAAAACAATACAAAGAATTCTACCAACTCTTGATAAAAACGCTATGCACTCTTTATTATCTCAAATCCATTATTTCATTTTTGTGAAATGTATCAATACCGTGTTCTCCATGAAATATCTTCCTCTGGGTTTTTTGTGCTTATGTAGAGTGGACTGATACTCTGATTTTCACATTGCCTTAACCACCTAATGTAGTAGTGTCCAAACCTAATGAAGGCATGGCCATTTCACAGGCGCCTTGATGCTAACCACATCACTGTGGTGCCAGAAGACAGCTTTGAGGGTCTGCCACAGCTACGCTACCTGTGGCTGGATGACAACAGCCTCTCAGAGATCCCTGTTGGACCACTTAGCAACCTGGGAAACCTTCAAGCATTAACCTTGGCCTTGAATTGCATCTCCTACATTCCTGATAACTCCTTTGCTAATCTCTCCAGGCTCTTGGTTCTGTTAGTTTCCCTTCACTTTTCTTTCAGCTATTTTTATCTGAAATTGTAAACTGTACATAATATTTTTAAATGCATGTAATGGCTATATTTTTAAGATCAGTACAGGTGTGATAAATGTGGCAAGTTAATAATGTGCTTTCTTATAAGGCATCTGCACAACAATAAAATTAAAGACATTGGGAAGAACAGCTTCACTGGACTGGAAGACCTAGAAACACTGTAAGTATCTGAACAATTAAACAAATGTGCTTGAGTCATCTATTGAGAATTTTCTCTGAGATGTATAACAAACACCACAAACACCAGTCGTCCTATGGCCATATTATTTCTTTGTCATCTTCTTTACTTATTTTAAAATATTTACTAAAGAAGAACAACACAAACAATACATAATTGTACTAATTTGACTTTCCATTGGCCCCATTTTATACCCTGAAGTGTATGTTCTTTCTGACTGTTTGCAAAATAGTTTAACGAAATCAAATTTAAAAAAAAAGAAAATCAAATGCACAAATTCATTTCCAAAATAAGGCATAAGGTAAGTTTTAAATAATCCCTTTTGGTGTTTTATTTTTATATGTTGTAATCCCGTTTTAAGTTTGAAGAATTAATTGGGTGGACATATTAGAAAAACATTACTCAAGAAAGCAGCACTTCTGTTGGGTAGAGCATGTCTAGTAGGATGGATTTGTTTGTTCCATAAATGAAACAGAGCTCAGTAGAATGTCATTTCTTCTGCACTGGAGCAGGATGTTGGTGTATCAGCTTCCTCCAACCATTTCTGCCAAGATAAATAGTGTGTAGTCCAAGACTGCTATCACATTTCCTCCTGAGTTGCAGTGGATGAATACTCAACCCGAGTAGGTTCAAGTACTTTTAATACCCTGGTGTCATTTTTGCAACAATTAAATTAATGAATTAAATTATGGTTGTACTACAAAAGTTTCATATTAAATACTATTAAATGATTTATACAAACTGGAAGGGATCTGACAGTTGATGTCTGAAACCAAAACATATACCAATAAATTTAAGAAACACACTGGTATTAAACACTGAATATGTCTCAATTACTTCAAGATTATGTCCATTGCTGTATTCCCTATAATGCATATTTATCAACCTATAACTAGGCAGAGTTGACTTGATTTGTAACAGACAGGTACCAGAAAGAGTGAAAGGGAAGGTCTACAAGACGGTAGTGAGACCAGCTATGTTATATAGGTTGGAGACAGTGGCACTGACGAAAAGACAGGAGGCAGAGCTGGAGGTGGCAGAGTTAAAGATGTTAAGATTTGCATTGGGTGTGACGAGGATGGACAGGATTAAGAACGAGTATATTAGAAGGTCAACTCAGGTTAGACAGTTTGGAGACAAAGCCAGAGAGGCAAGATTGCATTGGTTTGGACATGTACAGAGGAGAGATGCTGGGTATATTGGGAGAAGGATGCTGAGGATGGAGCTGCCAGGCAAATGGAAAAGAAGAAGGCCAAAGAGGAGGTTTATGGATGTGGTGAGAGAGGACATGCAGGTGGTTGGTGTGACAGAGCGGGACGCAGAGGACAGGAGGAGATGGAGACGGTTGATCCACTGTGGTGACCTCTGATGGGAGCGGTCAAAACTGAATCATGATGATGAACTTGGCAGAGTTGACTCAATTGAAGTATGTTAATTTGTTTGAGCTACTTACTGGCTTTGTTTACTTCTTAATACTGTTACCTGTAACATTCAGTACCCACATTTGAGACTTAATTTTTAAATCAAAGCTGTATATTATATAACATTGAATGTATAATACAAATTATGAAGTAAACAATTTGAGGTAACATACCATAGCTCAGTGGTTCTGTCACCTTCAGAAATGTACACTTTTAATTCACCTGTGAATGGAATGTTATATTCTTCCTGGTGAGGTGTGATTTCTACCATGTATCCCACTTTTCCCCAATTGTTCTTTTGAACAATACCCGCCTCTGAGATTTGAGAAGCCTGCAGATCCCTGCATGTTGTTCTAGAGGTCTCTGTGGAATATGGACAATATGACTCCGACTGTGGCTTTTTTGGATATGCAGAGCCTTACAAATGGCTTTGTAATCCTTTCTTTCCAGACTATTGGGATCCTAGGGCATAGTGTTGGAACCCTATTCTTCTTTAGTTCATAAACATAAACATAATTTAAATATATTTTTCTTTGCCTGTCTAAAACTTTTGCACTGTACTGCACAACATAGAACAGATTATGGGATGATATCGTAAAACCAAATCCCAGTCTAAATCTCAAAACCCATAGTCAAAAACAAAGGCAGTAGATCTTGACTTTGTTCAGTGCAATACTGAGAAAGTTAACAAATAAAAAACTAGACTAAGGGCAAGAAAACTGAGAGATCAGGTAAACGTCTTACACAAAGGGTAATCAAGAGATGAACACTAAGTATGGTGAGAACAGAAAATACTTGCACAGAGGGGCCTAAAAACAATAACTACTTAGCTCATGAGCCCAGCTGAGCATGACTGAAGAGGGGTTTGGCTGGATGCAGACATAACACTTGTGAATGTTTTCTGCATTTTACTACAGAGATTTAAATTTCAACAGCCTGCAGTCCTTTCCAGAGGCCATTCAGACACTTCCAAAACTCAAGGAGCTGTAAGTCTCGAGTCATTCAGTGGGTTTTTATTTTTTAATTTATTTTTTATTTCAGAAAATTCCAAACTCGTTCTCTTGTCCACTATTCCAGTCTTATTACTGTGGTAATTAGCAGACACTTGACAAAATGATACATAATCATTTTTTACATTAATTTATGGAACTTCATATTCAATGAAGAAATTCAGTGAAATCAATGAAATTGCCTAACCCCCCTCCCCAACACAAGCACCTTACACACACCCACAAAACACGTGTTTGTATTTCTAACCCCCAATCCTAACTATGACAGCCATAACCCTTACCCAGCCCTAACCTTAACCAGAAGTAACTAAACAAAATACAAGACTTTTGGCTCTTTTGGTTTTTTAGTTACACTCACAGATTGTTATAAAATTGAGTTTTCCCTTGTGGGGACATGAAAAATGTCTGCCACAAGGTTAAAATGTCAAGTTTTTATTATCTCCTGGGGACAATTTGTCCCCACAATGTAATATAACCATGGTACACACACACACAGGAGTGCTGACACAGGCAGATGATTCACTCTTGATAGGAGAAACAGGCTTGGGCTTTTCCATTATTTATACTGCTGTGCACACCAACACTATGTACAATTCTTTGAACTGGATGGCAATCAAAAATTTGACTGCTGTTGTTTATGAATGGGTTGTGTAATATGCCATAGACCAAGATGTTGAAAGAGTTCCCAACATGAGGTACAGCGCCTAGTGCTCTTATTCCCGCATTCTCTTTCTTTAGACATGCACCTAAAATACAGCTAAAAAATATTTACTGACCCACTCCATTAATCCTGGGCAGGTGCAAGACCTCATCTTTTCAGTGAGAAAATAGCATAGAAGCTTGAGAAAACTGATCTGAGGCTAAAGGCTTTTTCCAGTTTAGGCTTAAAAGAGTTCCATTGGTCTGTCCGTCAGTCTTCCTTCTGTGACAGCATGCCTGTCATGTCTATACATGTCTACACACAGAGAGATTCACTTCTGACTGACTAGTAAGGTCTTGTTGGCCAGTGGTAGTATTGATATTATGTATTCTTCTACATATTTCCAGAGGATTCCATAGCAACAACATTGCAGTTATTCCTGATGGAGCTTTCCTTAGGAATCCACTACTCCATACCATGTAAGATTAAAGTTTTTTGGTCTTAATCAAATAAGATATTTATAAATAAAAGTAGTAATTGCTATTGAAATAATGTTGTTTTTTGCCAGATTAATTATAAGTTGATAGTGAGGAATAGAGTGGTAATAGCCTGGATTTCTCCAGAAATGAATATTGTTTCTGATCTTTCTTCTTCTCTGGACTCTTTTGCAGCCACCTGTATGACAACCCTCTCTCCATTGTGGGTCATTCAACATTCCAGAACCTCTCATATTTGCCTTCTCTGTAAGTCTCCCAAAGAAGTGAAAAAGGGCATGTGAGTTTTGAAAAGAGAAACCGTTAAAGAGAATATTGTGTCAGCTCTCTTTTAGAGGTTTGTGAGCAATGAGGTCATTTTTCACTAGTATGACTAAGCAGAAAAAATGTTTTGGTATCCAGTAACTTTATGGCCTGACTGACCACAGCGATTTGTAAAATGTAGTACTAATAAGTGATGTTTAATGGGAAAGAGGATTGTTTCCTGGTGTGTCAGATGACAAACTTTGTTTCAGGGTTGTGCGTGGAGCTTTCTTGCTAAGGGACTTTCTCAGCCTCGCCGGAACGAGAAATCTAGAGAGCCTGTGAGTCCCCTGTTCCCCAGACACTAGTGGGGTTCAAACTCTTTTATATCAGCATCCCTGTTGTTCTCAGTCCCACATATCACTCGTTACATCTCATGCTGGTCACACCCTCAGCATCTTTTTCTCCCAATACCTTTTCTCAAATTGCACAATACACAGGATGCAGGTTCACCAAAGCTGTAAGGAACCGCTAGTTAATATATGATTTCTGGGTGATGATGCACTCTGTAAATTTCTAACTGGCTTCTCTTGGGTTCTTCTAAGGATGATTACTGGGACTAAAATCAGTGACATTCCTGCAACACTTTGTGAGGACCTTGGTTTGCTTCGAATATTGTAAGTAAAATTGACATCCAAACAAAATATCCCCTGTGCTGATGTCAGTAGAGGCTGCTGATTGAGAAACTAGTGCATGACTAAAAAAATTCTCTTTTTTTTCCATGGCAGGGACCTGTCCTACAACAAAATTGAAGAACTCACAAGTTTTCAAAAGTGTTCCAGGATTGAGGAACTGTAAGCTATAGTGTTTGCTTGTTTTATCATACGTTATTATAATAGATGTTAAGAACAGAAATGGTTTCTTTATACAGCTTTGACAAGGCCTTAGCATGGACTCCTACATGAAGGCCCTGTTCACACCTGGCATTAACATGCGTCTCCTCATACGTCTTGACCTACCGTTTGTAATCGGATCTCACTTTCCCGCACTTATTTAACTAAGCAAGTAAATCACTTCCGTATGCAGAGGTCAAATGCATACCAGTGGGAGTCAGCAATGACTTCCTGTGCCGAGTCTGCCGAACATTAAAAGAAGGAGAAGAAGAAATCAAAAGCTATTGGCGCATTCCAGGGTAACCAAACCACCTAAGATGTTTGAGGTACTCGTACTTTTTTTATTGCTTATACTATGAACAATATACAACAACAGTATAAAAAAAAACAATATACAACAAAGAGACAAGGATTTTCAAATGTATAATAGGTTTAGACTTGTACTATATCTGTTGGGGCTTTTTGAAATTACGTACGTACTTCGGCTCACGAGGACATCAGTTGAGTAGGCGGTCCTTCAATGCGGCCCAGGACACATTCGTGTTCATACTGCTATAAGAATGTGGGCATATGTGGCCCAGACCACATCCGAATGTGGTCTAAGCGATTGGATCACAATGCGTCCTTGATACATCGTGGGTGCGTTCACACCTGTAATTAGCACTGTCCACTTGTGATCAGATCACCCAGGACGTATGTAAATAACAGGTGTGAACAGGGCCCTAGTCATGACTAGATGTCTCTCTTCTGTCTTTGAAACCTAAAATCAAAATATCACATTCAGTTGTGTAATAACACTACATTAATTTGACCAAGACAACAAGTGGTTAATTAAACTGCTCAGAAGACTGACCTTCATCACTGTGTTTGTACTAGCCAACAAAAAAAAGCAAAAATAAAGGACAAGTAACAGAGGAATGATACCAATATTATCTTATGTTCTTGAAAATGCAGTTGGTTAATTGCGTTATCTTTTAAAAATTCCCAAATATTGGAGTTTCTGCAATATTTTGCAAAATGATACCTTGAATCACATTGAAAATACTTTTAAAACAGTTGGAGTATATTGCTTTGTGTGTTTTTGTATTTGCTCAATGAGGTTATATAATCTGACTAATAACCTATAAGGTCTTTAAAATGTCTTTTGGTAACCTCAGACAAATGTAGTCAATTAAAATAAGAACGTTATTGCCAGTTTTTATTTTTTGATTGGCTTCCTACAGTATTATATCGTCATATTTTTTTCTTTAGCCTATGACTTGTTACCTCTGTGTCTACATTAAAACCTTGCAGTTGGGCTAGCTGGACTGATGACATTTTGACACTATGATGACATATTGTTGCCAGATTTCTTGCCAAACTACCTGTCATTTAAAGTTAACAACACTGAGCTGGCCTGTGGGAGCACAGGAAGCCAAGCCTGTGGAGCTATGGCATGTTCATTCCTCTGCCTACCATGCTTTGGCAAAGTGCAGTACCACAATTACACAGGAGGGGAGCTTGGCTGCATAGAAAAGTGTGTAATTTTGCCACACATTTAGATTTACAAAACAGTGTTGCCGGTCACTGTAAATACTGCAGTGTCACACTTTTTACGAAAATGAATTGTGCTATTATGCTGATGAAATATTTTGAGTTTTACATCAAGTAATGGATGCTCACTTTTGTGGAGTGACATTGTTTTTCACATGTACATTAAGATTAAGATTAAAATTTTATTGCCACACAACCAAGGCCGATGGAAATTTGTATTGGGTACAGCTTGCTGCAGTTCGGGACTTCATGACAATAGACGATTAACAGTTAGACATAAAATGGACAAAAATAAATACATGATACACAATAGAGAAGGTAGGCGGTAAATACAGGTTTGTGCATACAAATTTAAATAATCCAATGCCATAGTTGACATACGTACAGTGTAGACAAAATTCCTCATATATACTTGTGCATAGTATGTATAAAAAACGGAGACTGCAGCCATGAAATTAAAAGACGTTTGCTCCTTGGAAGGAAAGCTATGACAAATCTAGACAGCATATTA
>JAACJT020000007.1:2429302-2440339 GCA_009936485.2 Gymnarchus niloticus
CAAGACTTAGTGATGAGTTAATCAAATTAAGTAAGTTATTAATAATAGATGGAGCAACCTCTTTTACAAGCCTTGTAAGAATAGGATCCAGCCTGCAGGTAGCTAATTTAGAGGAGGATATTATGTTTAAAAGTTCGGATTCTCCTATAGGGGTAAGAGAATCCAATGTTAGTGCATTACTTCTATCAATTACAGCAGAGCCGAGCAGATTTTGGCAGTGATCTATGGCAGCGGTATTGCTTTGGATTATCTTTCTGATATTAGTAATTTTATCATTGAAGAAAGCCAAAAAGTCATTGCTTTTGAGAGAGGTTGGAATCTGTGGGTACACCTCAGATTGATTCCTAGTTTAGACACGGAATCAAACAGGAACCTAGCATTACTTCTGTTATTCTCTATCAGCTGGGAGAGCTATGTGGATCTAGCTGTGACCAGGGCTTGTTTGTACTTTAAAATACTCTCTTTCCATGCTATTTTAAAAACCTCCAAGTTTGATGAGCGCCATTTACGCTCCAACTTTCTTGAGGCGTTTTTAAGTTCACGGGTATGGTCAGTATACCAAGGAGCGTATTTCTTAAACTTAAGCATTTTCTTCTTACGAGGAGCAACCAAGTCAAGACTGCTGCTGAGTGAGTGATCAATGTTTATCGATACTTGTTCAAGCTCAAATTCATTCATAGGCTTAACAATCTGGGAGAATGTTGGGGGAAACCTGTTAACGATATCCGCTGCAGTTGAAGGAGGAGTATGGCGACCAACACTCACTTTGAAGACAGGCAGAGCAGCAGATCCCAATAGTACTTCAAATGTTAACAGAGCGTGATCTGAGACTGCAGGATTTAGAGGGAGGATAGATACATACTCCACAGGGATACCATGGCTGAATATCAAGTCTAATGCATGGTTACCTGAGTGAGTAGGGCCTATTACATTCTGGACAACATCAACAGATTCAAGCAGAGAGTGAAAGGCCATACTGCAAGGATCAGAGTCATTTTCCATGTGGATATTAAAATCACCAACAATTACCGCTTTGTCAGTAGTAACCACTAGATCGGACAGGAAGTCAGAAAACTCTTGGATAAAACTGCTATATGGCCCAGGTGGTTTATAAATGACAACAAGGGTAAGCGACGGTTGGGAGATATGAGCACATAAGGCAACATTAAGGACCAGGATTTCAAATGTGCTAAATTTGTAACACACCTTCTCAGAACCAGAGAGACTAGACTTAAATATAGCAGCAACACCACCACCTTGCCAATTAGAGCGAGGCCTGTGTTTGTAGGTGTACCCAGGAGGAGCAGACTCATTTAGCAGCATGTAATCATCTTGTTTAAGCCAAGTTTCCGTCAAGCAGAGTATACTAAGACTTGAGTCGGTTAAGATATCATTTATAAGCAGTGCCTTTGGGGTCAAAGACCTCATATTCCAGAGCCCCAACTTCAGCCTGACCTCACGGGTACTTTCTGACAATGGTCCTAAATTGATATTTATCAGGTTATTTAAGCAGATGCTGTTGTGGAGTGGGCTTCTGCAATTAAAACTGCGGGAACAGACACAGTCTTAATATTATGAACCTGAGGTGACAACTCTAAGCAGCTAGCAGACGGTCTGTTAAACTGAGTCTGCAGCCTGGACTTGGCTCTGGTTAGTCAAGATTTTCCATTAAGACTATCAGCTATGCTTTTCGACAAGAGAGTGGCACCTGGCCACGTAAGGTGAATTCCGTCTCTCTTCAAAAGTCCAGGCTTGCGCCAAAAAGTCCGCCAGTTATCTATAAAACCCACATCATTTATTGGGCACCATTCCGACAGCCAATGATGCAGCGACGATAATCTACTGTAGATTTCATCACCACGTCTAGCGGGCAATGATGCTAAAAAATATCTTTCCCTCGACACTGAGGATTGAGATGATCTTAAACTGCTCGATAGTCCTTGAGTTCTTCTTCTTGGGAATCCAAACTCCCTCCTCCAGATAATCCTGAAGATCTTCCAAAGTCACCGCAGGAGTCTGGGGAACCTCTTATAGACAACATAAGGCACGTCACTTGGACCTGGTGCTGAGCTGGTCCTAGCTGCTTAGAAAACCTCCTCAACCTCTCTCAGATTTGGCTCCTTGAGGTTGAATGCCACGGTGGTTTCTGGCGGGGCTATTAAAGTGCTGCATGGTCTCAGATCCTGCTCTCTTGCACTGTCACTATAGCTGGCACCGAGGTACTTATCCACCTCTTCCTGAGTGCAGGCAAGTCGACCACTGCACTTCTGCCAGAGAATTCTCTTGGTAAACCCAAAGGGATTCACAGTGAAGGCTGCACATTTCCAGGCTCTCTCCCTGCCCGTCTTTCTATGCCACTCACCTAGGAGGAGGGTTGTAAGTTTTCTCCTTATGATGTTATGGAGCTCTGCCAGACCGGCCCTGTCCTCCTCCCTTGCCTGCTTGAACGGTCGTCTAAGCAGGCGGAGCTCCTGCTGCAGCTGGCTGATCTTTACCTCCCGATGGCTTGGCCCCCCTGGACCACTGGATGCACGCTGCTCCATCATGCCAAATCTCTCAGCGGCAATACTGACAGTCATGGAGCACATTACTTGCAGCCTCCGGTCAGCAACCCCTCTGTCTACAGCTTCCAGGATCTGGTCCACATCCTCATCGAACTGGCATCAAACCTTCTCCTTGTTAGCGGCAGGCCATTTAACCAGCCAATGTTCTGAATGCCTGACTTTGGGAAGGCCATGTAGGGTGTGGAGGGACTGGGCACTGTGGGGTGACTCTGGGCCGGGTCACCAGGTACTGGACCTGTGTGTTGCACCACTTGGCTTCTGGTCAAGCATTTCTTTCTGCCCTGGTGGATCTTCAGGTCATGCAGGTTTTTGCAGACTTTGCTGCAACTACAGACTGCACTCATAGTCGTATATCCATAAGCTTTGGGTCGATAACTGTATGTCCATCCTGTTGGGGTGCTCATTCTCCCCCGCTCTCAGGCAACACTAATTAAGAATTGAACAAATTAAGCATCTAATTTTAGCCTGGTGGCTATAGTCTACACTGTAAGTTTTTATCTGAATATAACATTACCTGTGAGTTTTTTGCTCCATGGAAAGGTTTAGTGTATTATGTATATGTCTGGAGTTAGCTAGCACATCTGAGTTAAGCAAGAATAAAACATTTTTGAACTGGCTAGTTTTGTAGAATTTGTTTCTGTCCAAGTAGAACTGACATGGACCATAAATGGGTAACAGTTATAGTGTATGCTTAACGTCACTCTCCACTAGTCAAATTATTTTCTCTAACTGGTTGCTAGCCACTAAAATAACAAATATATCCCTAAATTAATCCTAAAGAAAATTTCAGCAAAGTGCAAAATACAATGAAAATGTAAAAGAATGACGAAAACACATTGAGAATACAACTGGTTTTGTGTCCTTTTTTGCGTTTTCTGAATTATATTATTTAAACTAGCTTCCTTTTCTAACAAACTCTTGTGCACACACTATCAAACTCTCACAGATGCTATAAAATTCTCAGAGTAGTGTGTGAAAGAGATCGAGTTTAATAGCACTTGCATGAGAGCTTGAAGGTGTGTCTGAGAAGTATATCTGTATGTATAAGAGAGTATGACAGAGTGTGAAAATTTGAAGTATGAACTTTGGCCTTTATGGCCAAGTTTAAAGGTTCAACTTTTATATAGAAATTGGATTTGACCAGGATGCTGCTAATAAACATCTTAAAAGCAGTTCTTAGAATGGTGTTCTCTCACCTCTTTGACCTCATTTTCCCTAACCACATGCTGGTTGATGTAACGGATGGACTCCAGAACCACCTGCAGTCCATCCCTGGAGAGCAGAGGAGTTGTCATGAATGCAGAAACCCTGGCCCTGGCTTCACCTCCTGCATCTCCTTTCAGAGCTCCCAAGGTGGTGTAGCGATCCCTGTGGCTGCACATGCAGAGTAGCTTGGGAAGCCGGTGGAGAAAGATGTGGCGCACCCAGGGTGCCATGCTATGATGTGCTGAGGATGAGCGGTGGTGAATATTTATGACAAAGACAGTAATGATGATGGAAAGTGTAACAAAGATCATGGTGAACACCAAGTACTCGCCGATAAGGGGGATGACTTTGGAGGATGATGGGATGATCTCCTCAATTACTAGTAGGAAGACAGTGAGAGACACCAGAACTGAGGTACAGAGGGAAATCTTTTCCCCACTGTTGGAGGGCAAGTAGAAAACCAGAATAGTGAGAAAGGAGAGGCCTATACATGGCACGATGAGGAAGAGGGTATAGAACAGTGGCAATCTTCGGATGATGAAAGAATAAGTAATAAAGGGATAGAAGCAGTATCCATCCTTTTTTAAACTGCGACTGCCAGTGGCTGTTATGATCTCCCACTCGCCATTGTCAAAATAGTCATGTTTGTCCACATGGAAGTCCTCTAACAGAATGTCTACCTGCAGAAGTAGAATCAAATTAAACATCACTTTAGCAATGTTTCATATATCTAAATCCCTGAAGATCACACCAAACACCAAGGGAGGATTCTAGCTGTCATAATTTCATAATAAAGTCATATTGATTGTAGCTGTTGCATAATTTAATTTAAGCAATTTATAGTGTTTTTTAAGGTTTACCTGTGACCCATCATATGTCCAAGAGCCAAACTTCATAGAGCAATTCTGGCGGTCAAAAGGGAAGAAAGTGACATCTATAGTGCAGGCTGACTTGTAGTTAGCAGGAGGATTCCACAAAATGGTACCATCATACTTTACCACACTCTTTGTCATAGACCCTTCAAAATGTCCATCTGCGCTAAAAAAAAAAAAAAATAGAAAATAGGATAAGAAAACACACAGTGAGCTTGCTTTTAACTCATAACCAAAATTTAAATGGTTTAATAAACATCTTTAAAATTTTAGATTTTTAAACCATCCATTAATCCAGTGGTTTGGAACAATTGCATTAATCCATCCATGTCCCAGCCAACTATTCTGGTCTAGGGCACAAGGTATTGTTAGGCCTTTTACTCTTTTGATGTGCATCACATGCAGCGCCAAAGTATCATCATGTGACATACTTATCATACAGAACAATATCTGGCACCCATATGGAATCTGAAGGGACTCGGATTGATGTAATTCCCAAGAAATCATCAGGATTCCACCGCAACTTCGTGTCAACCCATTCCTACAGATACAAATATCACTGAGTCACCAATCTTTTGTTTCTGTTATGAGTGGGCATGCATTACCACCTTCAATTAAGAATTTCTTTTCATTCCATAAAGCCATTTCACACAGATTCACAGGGCAGCCATATGGCCATTCTGAGACTGTGAAATTTCTTAAGCCAAGACTAAAATCAACTGTAATTAGAAGTAGAATTAATTCCACGTTTTAAAATAGACAGGATATTACAAAGGGTCAGCATATAAATCACTTAATAAATGAGTGATAAAGCATGCTCAGAGGTACACCTTATATTGATATAGGTAATGCCAGGGTACAAATAATTTTAGCTATTGTCAAAACATGCATTGCATATCAGAAACATAGTTAACATTTATACATCATGGCATTATCACATTGAACAACAAATAGGTAATTTGGTCTTCTCCAAGGAACACAAACCTGTTTCATCCATACATTTGTTGTCATCAGTTGATTTTTTTCATCCTAGTGATCAGTAAACAAGACAGACCCTGTTACTATGGAAACATAGTTTCTCGTAAAACTGGAAAGATACCATTCATAAAATGTTTCCACCAGTCACTGAGTTGGACATTAACAAATGATTCAATTAGGAGCTACTATGCTAAATATGTAACAGACACTAACAAATTTAAAAATGGTCCAAAGTATAAAGGTTAGTTTTGAGGATTGTGGTACCTACGACACCTGCTCATGCATCTGTAGTTCAGACAAATGATTAATTACCCTGTCACACTGCACTCCATTGATCCCAAACCCTTTGCCCTTCCCGTTTTTTAGATATTGCATTTCCATGGTGATGCAGTGGCAGCTTGAAAGATTCAGGATTCGGAATCAATATCAGATAAACACACAGCACATTTTGCCTGTAATAGGAATTCTGGAGAACTCAAAATCTGCTTTGGATCTTGCCACAATGTAATGCTAGCAAACTGGGATCTCTTACCACATCTACCAACTGGGATATAGCGAGGCCAAATTTGACCTGCACTGTTCCATTGAGGTGCTCTACAGGCCTCACCCACTTCTGGTAGTTGCTGAAGAGGTGCTTGAACAACTGGTCTTCCATTTTTGCATAAGAAGACAGCTTAGGTGCTCCTGGACACAAGAAATGGAAGAATGTAGGAATACTATATTTTACGGGTTACAATAACTGTGATATGTTGCATATTATGATGACGATGAATTTATAATGAAGCATTTCCCGCCTGGGATCACTAAAGTCTGTCTGTCTATCTGTTTTCCATTACTATACCAACATCATTTGTCATATTCAGCATAAGCACAAAGGATGCTTATCTTATCGTACAAGTTTTGTAAAGTGTTCAGCCTAATGGTAAATACTAAACAGTATGTATACTTTAGTGCCATCTTTGATAACAGAACAGCACCGAGTGAATACATCAAGCAATTTCATTTTTATCCTAATTGTCATTGTGCCACTTTTCCAGGTAAATTGTTTGTTGGAAATAATATTCATGAGTCTTATCCTCTTGATGTCATCCTGCTGTGACACAAATTAAAGAGGAAATGGAATACTTTTCTGGATGGCCCCATTCCATCCAATTTTATCTGTGTGCTAACTAACAAAAAACTCTATAGTCTGCTCATAGCGCATTCTTTGTTTACAGGCAGACACTAGACACTTGTTCATGTATGTCTGGTACAGTTGTCCAGAATAATTTCTTCCGTAAAGTTGTTTTGCTTGCAATGTTTACCACTGCTAATGCTAGTTGTTGCACAGCAAAATTCTATACAAAAATGTATTGCAAAAGGTAAATCACTTACAGGGAAATTGAATGAGACTAACTTGGCTGTATTATGTCTTCATGTTTGAATTGGATTTGTAACATAACATGACATTTTCTTTCCTCTATTTCTTGCTGGCTTTTCCCCAGCCACCCAGTTATTCTTGTAGGAAATCAAGTCCTACTTTTCCATTTCTAATTGTTATAATTTGCCTTATTTAGGATAAACACAATTACAGCACAGCAGGGCTTATTTGATGATGAATTTTCCCAGGGAATAAAATGACAGGGTATCAATGACAGTTGACTGATTGCTCTGGGATGGATTAGCTTGTTCCTTTTCGACCTTCAAAGGGCTTGGCTAAATGTAAAATATTGTATAATCTTAACACAATCATTTTGCAAATAAATCAGTGCAAAGTGGAATGATGCAGTTAACGCTATGGTCAGTTTCTGACTTTAGGCAAAAAAATGTGAGTAGAAAGCTACAAAATGGATCCAGCCATCCATCTTCTAAGCATTTATCCTGCTCAGGGTCACAGTGAGCTGGGAGTTTGAGAGTATCCTAGGCAACATGAGCCACAATGGGATTTCAGTCTATCACAGGGCACATGGGTGAACTCAGGTAATCTGGGACAATATACTGCAAGTCAAAATTGTTTAGATTACCCGAGTTCAACCTTACATGCTCACAATGCATGTCTTTGGACTGCAGGAGGACAACAGAGTACCTGGAGGAAACTCACAGGACATGAGGAGACCATGCAAACGCCACACACAAAGCAGGGGGTGAGGTTCAAACCCCCAAACCTGAAGGGGTGAGGCAACAGTGGCACCCACTGAGCCCACGCACCCCCCCCCCATTAATGGTGTTTATCCATCCATCCATTTTCCAGACCATCTAATCCTACTCAGAGTAATGCAGAGGCCTGAAGCCTATCCCATGCAGCCTTAGGGCACAAGGTGAGGGACACCCTGAATGGGGTGCCAACCCATTTGTAGGGCACAGTCACACGCACACTATGGACAAGTTAGCCATTCTAATTTGCCTATAATGCATGTCTTTTGACTGTGAGAGAAAACTGGAGTACTCAGGGGAAATTCACAAAGCACGGGGAGAACCTGCAAACTGAATGCACACAGAGCCAGGGTTCAAAGCACCAACCTTGGAGGTGCAAAGTGACAGTGCTCACCACTGAGCTATTGTGCTCTCCTTGATGGTGTCTATATATTTTAAAAAAATATTTTGTCATTGAGAATGGTGCCAGGTGAGGCAGTGATGGTAGGCTGGCTGCTCTTCAAGAGGCATCCAAACACGTAATGATTAGCATCACTGTTGTAAGACATGAATTTGACGTTGCAATATTGGTTTTCACAGTACTTGGAGACGAATTCTGCATCTCATAGCACAGAACAAGACAGGGACTTTCAAACTGTAAGCATCTCATTGGGGGAAACACCACATCTGGCATTAAAGGTACAGCTCTATGGTGGCCCATCGCAGTCGACAATGGCTGACTTTGTGCAAACTACTTTGCAGCTACTGGGTAGTTTAAAGAGCAGTAAAAATCAATACCTTAGGAATAGTCCCAAATATACCAGTATACTACAAAATACTGTTTAAGTCCCAGATCATGCTTGGTTTCACAATAACTGCAGAAGCCATACTTACATTCAGTCTACTACTTGTCCTTAAATAATTTAGAAAGAACACATCGATCACTGTAATTATTCACATCCACTTCCACAGATTATTGACAGCACATTTATCACATAAATGTCAGCCCCTTTGGTAATTTAGAATTTGTTCTAATTAAAAGACGATTTTGTGCAAGTTTAGTTCTGGCAAACAGTGTCACATGAGAAGATGCAGCATGAACAACTTTGCCATGGATTCCAGTCAATAATGGATTCCTCTCAATTATTGACTGGACTTAAACGTCAGCAGATGGTGGATCCCTATCCAATCAGATTACACGGGGGCATCTGCTCTCTTAACCTAAAGCTCTCTGGCGAGTGTACCGTGCTACCTCATGTTTATCAAATGTTTTCCCTCAGCCTGAGAAACAGCTTGTCATGCAAAAGGTTTTTGTTTCAAATCAAATCAATATAATTATATGGCTTTTATCATTACTTTGCATTTAGTACAGTCACCTTTGCTAGACAGCCTTTAAAAATGCTTCACAAAAACAGCACAATAAATTAAACTCACCTTAACATGTTTACCAAATAGTAAACAATAAGAAACAAATTAAAGGGAACATTTAGCAATTAGGAATTAGTCTTTAGTATACTATACTGAGATAAAATCCTTTTGTATAAAACAGTACATTTCTAAATTCCCTCTTAATTGCTCATGTCATAATTTTCAATCAGATTGTGAAAATTAGATCTCTTAAAAAGAAAATTATGGTTGAAATGAACTTACCATGACCCAGGCACAGGTAGTGACAACATGAGAGTAGGAACAGGGCTTCGGCCACTGGTACCCTCCTCAGCATCTTCACAGTGGGAGTATCATATTAATGGAGACCAGCTCAGGCAGCCATGAAAACAGCAGTGCTGAATTAAAGGGCAAGAATGCTTTGTCCAGCTTGCATATGCCTGCATGCCCCACCTTCCTCTTCACTCCTTTCTACCCTCTTGTCTCTCTCTCCACATCTCACTCACACAGGATGAGAGAGCACATAAATCATGTTTGGCTGTTCACTGCAGCTTTGTCAGTCAATGTTCTGTACCCAGTCTAGGTCAGAGGTTGTAAACATGTGAGTGGGGAAACGGGAGTACACTTTTCACAGGAGGGAGACAAAAGAAACCTAGTTAAAAAATAACCCATTTATTCACCCAAAACTTAAATGCAAGGGGAAAACGAGACAACGGTGGTGCCAAAAAGAAAAGAACCCAAACAAACCACATTTAGGACCCCTAAACCTTCCTATAAAAAAAATAAAAAACAGGAAGAAAACTATGTACCTCCTATCAAAAAAAAAAAACATACAGAGGTTGGCAGCTGCCCTCGTGTGTTTAAGAGACAAAATCCCTACTTGAATGTCTAAGTGGGCATATCTTGCCTGTTCAGTCCCTTTCCCAATGCATATATTGTTCTTTAAGGTCAAATTAAACCAACCAAGAAATCGGCACTCTGTTTCTCCATCTGTCTTGATGTTTGGGCTCCGCCATATTTAAGCCTCTGGCTTCTCCCACATTTCATGCCATTGGTTATGGCATGAAGAATGGCAGAATATGCTCGGAGAACCTGGAAGTTAAACAGTGGGACACAGGGAATAAGAAAAAAGGCACACATACATGTGTACACATAAGAGTCAACATCACAAGTGAACCTCTTGCCCAGCTGCACATAGACCACAACACTCTTTTCCGTATTGGAAGCAATGTTTGTTCTTCAGATTGATGCCATCATGGCAGGTTTGGCTGGGCTTTCTCGCAGTAGCAGGCAGCCATCTCCACAAACACAGGTCAGCATCCCCCTGATCCTACAGAGAAGTGGCATAAATGAAATGTTTCAATCCGGGTTTAGACAATATCACAGTATGGAAACTGCATTAGTGAAAGTAACTAATGACCTACTCATGGCCTCAGATCATGGTTGTCTTTCCTTGCTGGTGCTTTTAGATCTCAGTGCAGCATTCGATACTATTGACCATGACATTCTCCTAGACCGACTAGAATCCCTTGTTGGTATTACAGGACAGGCTCTGTCCTGGCTTCGGTCTTATCTCACAGACCGCTACCAGTTTCTTAATGTCAACAATGAATCCTCTGATCATACTAGAGTTAGATATGGTGTAGTAGTAGATATGGTGTTGGGCCCACTGCTTTTCACCCTGTACATGCTGCCTCTTGGTGACATAATTAGGAAGTATGGTATTAACACAGCTATACGTATCAGTTGAACCTGGTGAATTGCCTCATCTGTCAAAGATTGAGGACTGTCTATTAGACATTACGAGCTCGATGGCCAGAAACTTCTTGCTCCTAAACTAAGATAAAACAGAAGTTATGCTGCTTGGTCCTAGGGTGCTTCGAGAGGTGGTTGATGTTAAATTTAGTGGATGCACACTT
>JAACJT020000007.1:2440439-2469660 GCA_009936485.2 Gymnarchus niloticus
CTGGGGACTGTGGGCCCGGGACTATGTAAAGCGCTTTGTGACAGTGCTTTGTGTTAAAAGTGCTATATAAATAAAATAAAATTGAATTGATCTAATGGTGCACTTTTTACGTCCCTCTCTAGTGTTTATTAAAAGCTACTGTAAGGTTGGGGTTAGGAGTGAATCAAATGGAAAGGAACTATGTTGGAGGAAGAGTTAAAATCAATGTCTCCAGTTAAATCTCAATGATGTAAATAAAATACAATATTCCTTTAATAGTTTATGTATTCTGTTTCAGTAGTATGTCATCTGCCACAAGAGTAGAGATGTGTATATTATAGCCTCACTGTGCAAGGCACATGTATGCAGTATGTATGGCTCTTTGTTTGGACTGTTCTTAATCATTTTTTTCATATAAGTGCACTTTAGCTCATTTAATTCTTCTGTGTGGCTGTAGGAGTTGCCTGTATGTGTAAATGAAAGTCAAAACAAAACAACTTTAAATCCCTTTTCAAAAAAAGGCCCAAGTAACAGAAATGATAATCCAGTAAATACAATGAAAGATAATGCACTGGAAATGCATACACCTGTTGTTTAGATGCAGGCCTACATTTACTGCAACAGAACTGTGCATGTGAAACCACTCCTCCCCATGCAACACAAAAAGTGACACACTGTCCAGAGCAGCGTAGGCTGTTTTTCCATATCAATGATGTGATCTTACATCTTGAAAAAACAGCCTACAGTTAAAAACATAACCTTAATGCAGACCTATGGAAGCAGACATTTTTGTGATAGCGTTTGAGCTATGTGTACTATTCTGAGCACAGCATCTGAAGTAAATAGCAACATTACTAATACCTCAGCAAACAGAAATTTTACCTAAATAATGCTGATGATTCTAACAAACCTTCCTTCCATGCAGTCTCATTAAAAGTATATAACTTATACTGCTCTAACATTACAAAATGTTTCCCTAGCAGACAATGAGATATTCCTATGCAATGACAAGCTCTATAGTCACTTATTGTCACTTACTGTGATTGTATATTCAGTCTTCTTAATATATTTATTTTTGTTTACTTTTTTTTATCACTTAATGTAGTACATTGCCTGCTGAACTGTGGGTAAAATACACGAGTACATTATGACTGAATTTAATTAAACATAATTTTATACATTTTTGATGTGATTAAGAACCCAGCCACTGGGGATGCACTGTTTGTTTCTCCATGCTGGTCCCAAGGCCGAATAAATGGGGAGGGTCAGGAAGAGCATCCGGTGTAAAATTTTTTGCCAAATCTAATATGTGGACAACAAAACAGATTTCCATACTGGATCGGTCGAGGCCCAGGTTAACAACGAGTGCCACCAGTACTGTTAGCGAACAGGGTGCTGGTGGAAATTGGGCTACTGTTGGGGGAAGAAGAAGGAGAGGGGGAAGGCGTGTCTGGAGGCAGGAGAAGAGGAGGAAGGTTAGGAGAGTGGAAGTGAAGGTAGGAAATTTGAATGGTAGTAGTGTGACAGGAAAAGGGAGACAGCTAGCTGACACGATGGAGAGAAGGAAGGTTGATATATTGTGGGTGCAAGAAACCAAATAGAAAGGGAGTAAGGCCAGGTGTATTGGAGTCAGGTTCAAATTGTTCTACTATGGTGTGGATGGGAGGAGAAATGGGTAGGGGTTATCCTGAAGGAACAGTATGCCAAGAGTGTTTTGGAGGTGAAAAGAGTGTCGGACAGAGTCATGAGTACGAAGCTGGAAATTGAAGATGTGATGATGAATGTTGTTAGTGCATATACCCCACAAGTTGGCTATGAGATGGAGAAGAAAAATTCTGGAATGAGATGAAGTGGTGGAGAGTGTACCCAAGGGAGAGAGATTGGTGATTGGAGTGGATCTCAATGGTCATGAAGGGAACAGAGGGGATGAGGAGGTGATGAGTAGGTATGGTGTCAAGGAGAGGAATGCAGAAGTCAAGTCATGTCAAGTAGCTCTTTATTGTCATTTCAATCACATACAGTTAATACTGTAGATAGTGAAACACAACAACGTTCCTCCAGGACCACGGTGCTACACAGACAAACAGTGCAAGGCAAGACAGTGGTACAGACGATGACAGTGCAGTGCCAATCAGTACACAGTTGTGATATATACAAAAGTAGTAGGTTGTGATCATTTACAATTTATATTTACAATGCAAAAGGTAGCAGGTTGTGCAAAGATGTGACAATATAATTAGTTAATAAAGAGTAGATGAAGACATGACACTGGGAGCAGGAAGAAGGTAACAGTATAATAATTAATATATGATTCAGACAGGTGAGAGTGTGTGTGGTATCAGTTCGTTCCCTGAGTGTTTAAGAGTCTCATGGCTTGAGGGATGAAACTGTTGCGCCATCTGGTAGTTAAGGCCCGAATGCTTTGGTACCTTTTTCCAGATGGCAGGAGGGTGAAGAGTTTGTGTGAGGGGTGACTCGGATCATCCACAATGCTGGTGGTTTTTCGGATGCAGTGTGTGGTGTAAATGTCTGTGACGGAAGGAAGAGAGACTCTGATGATCTTCTCGGCTGTCCTCACTATCCACTACAGGGTCTTGTGATCCGTGGTTGTGTAATTCCCAAACCAGACAGTTATGCAGGTACTCAGGATGCTCTCAATAGTCCCTCTGTAGAACGTCGTGAGGATGGGTGGTGGGAGATGGGCTTTCCTCAGCCTTTGCAGGAAGTAGAGACGCTGCTAGGGTTTCTTGGTTATGCAGCTGGTGTTGAGGGCCCAGGTGAGGTTCTCCGCCAGGTGAACACCAAGGAATTTGGTGCTCTTGACAATCTCCAAAAGTGAGCCATCGATGTTCAGCAGGGAGTGATTGCTCCTGGTTCTTCTAAAGTCAGCAACCATTCCTTTGTTATGTCGACGTTCAGAGACAGGTTGTTGGGTTTGCACCAGTCCGTTAGCCGCTGCACCTCCTTTCAGTATGCTGACTAGTCGTTCTTGCTGATGAGACCCACCACAGTCATGTCATCGCCAAAATTGATGATGTGATTCGAGCTGTGCATTGCTACACAGTCGTGAATCAGTAAAGTGAACAGCAGTGGACTAACCACACAGCCCTGTGGAGCCCCAGTGCTCGGTGTGGTGGAGCTGGAGATGCTGTTTCCAATCCTAACTGACTGAGGTCAGTCAGGAAGTCGAGGATCCAATTACCAAGGGAGGTATTCAATCCCAGCAGGCTCAGTTTTCCAATCAAGTGCTGAGGAATGATTGCATTGAATGCTGAACTAAAGTCTATGAACAGCATTCGCACGTATGTGTCCTTCTTGTCCAGGTGGGTGAGGGCCAGATGTAGGGTGGTAGCTATGGTCTCATCCGTTGAATGATTGTGGAGGTATGCAAATTGCAGGGGAACCAGTGAGGGGAGCAGCAGGGTCTTGATATGCCTCATGATGAGCTTCTCGAAGCACTTCATGATAACGGGAGTGAGTGCAACGGGACGATAGTCATTGAGGTAGGACGCTGATGACTTCTTCGGCATAGGAACAATGGTGGTAGTCTTGAAGCACGTTGGAATGGTGGCATTGCTCAGGGAGATGTTGAAGATGTTAGTGAGAACATCTGCCAGCTGGTCTGCACATCCTTTGAGCACTCCACCTGGAATATTGTCTCGTCCAGCAGCCATCCGTGGGTTGACTCTCGTAGAGTTTTCCTCACGTCGGCCGTGGTCAAACGTAGCACCTGGTAGCACCTGGAGGAGGGGTGGTTTTCCTCGTCACCATGTTGTTCTGCGCCTCAAAACGTGCATAGAAGTTGTTCAGCATATCTGGAAGGGAGACATCACTGTCACAGGTAGGTGGTGTTGTCCTGTAATTGGTGATCACCTGGATGCCCTGCCACATGTGCCATGTGTCGCTGCTGTCCTGGAAGTGGCTGTGGATTCTCTGGGCGTGTGCGTGCCTTGCTGCTCTGATGGCCCGAGATAGTTTGGCCCTCACTGTTCTCAAGGCCACCTTGTGGAGTCCCAGGTCCTCAGTAGCGCACACACCTCTGCAGTAATCCACAGTTTCTGGTTGGGGTGTGTGGTGATGAACTTGAAGACAGTGACATCATCAATGCACTTGCTGATGTAGCTGGTCACTGATGCTGCGTACTCCTCCAAGTTGGTGCAGTGGCCTTTGGTTGCAGCCTCCCTGAACATGTTCTAATCAGTGTGCTCAAAGCAGTCCCGAAGAGCAGAGATGTCTCCTGCTAGCCAGGTTTTCATCTGCTTCGGAACCAGTTTGGAATACCTGACAAGCGATTTGTATGCAGAAATTAGCATAACAGAAATGTGGTTTAAATAGCTGAGGTGGGCGCATCGGGTGTTTGTATAAACAAGATCCAGCGCGTTCGCCCCTCTCGTTGCAAAGTCCACATACTGATGGAACTTAGGGAGCACTGACCTGAGATTCGCATGGTTAAAATCTCCAGCAAAAATAAACAGTCCATCTGGGTGTGCGTTCTGCAGTTCGCTGATAGCGCCGTAGAATTCACAGAGTGCATCTTTAGCATTAGCACCGGGGGGAATGTAAACTCCGACTATAAACAGTGGTGAACTCCCGTGGTAAATAAAATAGTCTGCATCTGACAGATGTTAAGATTTGCATTGAGTGTGACGAGGATGGACAGGATTAGGAATGAGTATATTAGAGGGTCAGCTCAGGTTGGATGGCTTGGAAACAAAACCAGAGAGGCGAGATTGCGTTTGGTTTTGACATGTACAGAGGAGAGATGCTGGGTGTATTGGAAGAATTATGCTGAGGATGGAGCTGCTAGGCAAGAGGAGAAGAGGAAGGCCAAAGAGGAGGTTTATGGATGTGGTGAAAGAGGACATGAAGGTGGTTGGTGTGACAGAGCGGGATGCGGAGGACAGGAGGAGATGGAGGCAGTTGATCCGCTGTGGTGACCACAGACAGGAGCATCCAAAGAGAATGATGATGATTGATGTGATTAAGAAAGCTGAGAAATACAGACAAGTGCAAAAAGGATAAGAGATAATTTTATTTGCCAGTGCATACGTCTGAAGATTCATGAGATTCATGCAGATGGCTTGAGAATCACACAGAAAATTCTGGAAAATATCATGGAAATCTGAACATAATAGCATACTTTTTCATGCCACTTTTAAATTCATTAACAGTCAATACAAATGAACACATTTTGTTTTAGATTACCAGCATATATTTCACCTATGTTGAGGAATTTTACAGTAACCAAAAACCAATTTAAACAAATGTTTGTTAAAGTAGCTCATAAATACTCACCAATCTGTCCTGAACTGTTATTTTTTGAACTGAAGCTATATTTGCCATTGTTATTTTTGGTGACTCTCGTAATGGTGAGAATGGCTTAATTTTGTTTCTCTGTCCCATGTTTGTAATTGTGTAGCAGCTCCATCTTTGTAGATGCAGGCATAAAGCTGCACTGCTTCCCCCGAACAATATCTATACATCTTGACGGGCCTGATTTAGATCCACGTTATCCCCTTCCTATACGGACTTATCCATCCAAGCAATGTTTGCAGAGATGAAATCATTTGTATCTAGAGGAAAAATCCCATGTGTCATGCCACAGATCAATATTAACGGTATGCATTTTACATCCATAACCACTATACCACACCACTGATGTAAACAATTCAATTCAATTCAATTTTATTTATATAGCTTCTTTAACAAGAAGCACTGTGACAAAGCGCTTTACATAGTCCCGGGCCCAGGGTCCCCAGAGAGTAAGCCAAAGGCGACAGTGGCAAGGAAGAACTCCCTCTGGCACCAGGCAAGACAAATTAATTAATACAAATAAGAACAATGCTGTAACAACTATGTAAACAAGGACAGAATAACTGTACAAGTATTTAATAAGATAAGCCATAATCACAGCCCTATACATAAAAAAGATGACTACTGAATAAGTAGTGCAAAGAGGAGAAAAACATCAATTTCTTATCAGAGACCTAGAAAAAAGTTATCCCACATTCCCCATGACATTACTAGGACCATACTGAGACTCATGGAGCATGCAGCTGTAGAATTGCCATTGTATTCTTTTGTCACATTTTTAGAAATAATTTTGGTCTGATATTGTTCTTTATTCTGTGCTTGCCTTTATTTCGATACCATTCTTGTAGAAGTACAATACTGTGGAAATGTCTTAAGCCACCCCTCATTTCTTTATATTTTGCTAGGAAAATGGGACAATAGGTACAGTGATTTATTGCAACATCATCTGATCATCTGTAATCATTTGAACCTGTTTCTTCACTGGTTCATACCTTAAGTTAGATGGCTTTGTTATGCTTGAATAATTCATACGTAGGTCACTGTGTGGCTCAACAAACAAAAAACATTCCTCTGAAACTGGTCAGGTACAGAGACTGGACTGAAAATGAGAGCCAAAATGAGAGCCAAAACCTTTGAAAGTCCTTCAGGAAGCCTGGAGAACTATTCCTTAAGACTACATAAAAAAAATACAAGTCTGGCTCTTTGGAAGCAAAATATGAAGAAATGAGGGGTGGCTCAAGACTTTTGCACAGTACTGTATATGTTAACCATGTGGCTTCAAGTCACTTCCATTTCACCGCCTGCTACTGAAACTGGTATTAAATACATATTTTTTCAGGATAGATTCCATCTACAATAGTGCCAGGACAAAAGACAATTACAGCAGAATCTATAGAACAACATGAGTTATGCTTTAATCAACTAATCAATTAAATTAGCATTATTGAAATGTTATAAAAGATTGTTTTGTACTTCGTTGAAATATTTTATGCATGCTAAAATAATATAATCTATAGATGGCAGGGTGATACAAAACAATATATTTTCAAAGTAAATTATCCTGAAAAGTGTATATTTAGTTTTTGATTACCTGTTACATTCAAAGCCATATTTGCTACTGTAACATCACAGAAATAAAATAATTAAGGTTATAATTTGCAGCAGAACAGTAATAACTGTGACAGCTTAATGTCTCGACAATAATATTTGGTTTAAAAATAGCTGTTTTAGAAGCTACTTTCAGATTAACAGCAAAAAGAAGGCCCTTTCTGTCTCCAGAGGCTGGGGGGAGCCTGTGAAATATGGTCTTAGGCATCATTGTTTCCAGACTCAGCACAGGCGTTAGCTAATTTAAAATATCATCATGACTGCCTGTGGTCGAATTTTGTGAAAATGTGGCCATGTTTTCAGACTAGATAGGCCACACTTAGAAACCTGAATAGCTCATATTGTACACTTACCAAATTTGGGTTATTTCAGTATGTCTTTTGAATATTAGATCATTTATGTTACACAGCCAAGGTTTCATTTGTGGTATTCATTTAATTTATAGTTGATATGACAACATACTACAAAATGTTATCATACTATTATTTCTTAAGCTATAATGAAACTACTCAGTTTCCAGGACAAGGGCAAGATTCCCAATGTGCTTAAGATGAACCAGTTGTTTACTTTCCCAGTCAGTGAGACAGATAAAATTTTAATTACACAGCCTGTGTGAATAGCTTAAGAAATGGACCAACAAGTTCAGCATGTGACTCCTCACGACTCTGATGATATTTTACTGCACTAATGTGAGCAGGGCCCTGGTGTAGGCTTGCATGACCAAGTCGTACCAACACACACATCAAACTACTCACTGTTTTATTACTTAATTGATTAAAACCATGTTTCGCTTTTGCTGCAGTTGCTCAACAAACATATTTTTTGCAATGACAACAGAATCAATGGTGTGACAGTAGGGGTAGTTCTATGGACTGGCCAGTGCCTCCCTATCAATCATTCTGGGCCCCCTACTGGCCTTCAAAGATAAGAGTTTGATTTGTTATTTTTGTAATTTGATTGGTGGTAATGCAAGTTTTTAATTTTTTTTTTAAGTGTGCCTTCAATGGGCAACCTGCCCTATCCTGGCCCACATCCTTGAAATAGTAAGATCACCACTGTGTGGTGAGCAAGGAGGAACAGGAGGTGAAGGAAAATACCCCCAAGGGGCAAGATTTATGGGGCAAACACAAAGAACCTGGCTTATATGGCCAGGCAGAGACACTTTGTCTGCTCAGCTGGCAGCCCATCAGGAGGCACCAGTTCCCTCCGGGTGGTTGTCTTCCAGGTTCTGGATTCTGAGGGTCCAATAAAGCATAAGCAGCTATCATATGCTGCTTATTCATCAGTTTTTCACCAGTGCAGGTTTTAAGCTGCACTGAGGAGTGTGATCCCAACCCCCGATTGGGGCAATCAGCAGGTGCCAGCCATGTCCTGTTGGTGTTTGTCTCTGGTGGTTTCCAGGCTGACCATAATGAGCTCATTGCTATTCTCCTGCAAAGGGGCTGGACATGGCCGACTCAATCCCTGGTGGCCTGGTGCATCACAATAGGCAAGTGTGGTTCTGGTTCATCTAATAATTTTTTTTCTTAATTTTCAGCAATATGAAAAAGTTTGGGCACCACTGGCCAAATTACATATTTTGTTGATTTCTTAAGGAAAACAGTGTGAATATAAAATCTGTATGGAAAAAAACATAAATATGACACATTTCTGCTATTTTAATGTAGACTTGCATTTATTTCATTATTTTAACAGATTGAAAAAAGGAAACATTAAAAACAGCATATGCAAAAGTTTGGTTAACCTTCCAGTCAGTTCTTTGTAGGAGCCACACTGGCAGAAATCACAGGCTCTAAACAATTTCTGTACCCAGCTAAGGGTCTTTTGATTTTTGTTATAGTAAGTTTGTCTTCCTATTGCTTGTAGAACGATTTAAGTTCAGAAATGTTAGGTTCTTATGTCACCTTGGATTTCTTGTACATTGAGACCTAGCTACAAATTTTCAACAATATTCAAGTCTAGGAACTGTAAAGGTGTATCACTATTGATTTCAGAGTATATTTTGGATCATTGCCTTGTTCCAATGTTCTTTCTAGCAATAATGTCCTCACAGACCTTTGGGACTGCCTGCAAAGGTTGATACCTTGAAGATGGTCCATTCATCCAAAAAAACACGACTGCATATCAGATGACCTAATTACAATGTCAATCACTGACTTGGAGGTCTTAAAAGTGTACTGCTTTGAGGTTTATCTTTACAAATTCCAGTGGCAAAACCCTTGTCAGCTAGCTGTATTTCTAAATTCAACTTCAAGCCACTTTGGTGATTGTGCACAGTTGAAATTTCACATTTGTTGGAATTTTTTTTGCAAACTCCTCTAATGCTATCTGTGCAGTAGGTTTGAGCAAGGTACTCACAAAAGCTGAATAGTGATTGGGTGTTTTTATTTTGACGTCTCATGTTCCATTCAGTGTTAGGCAACACACTATAGTCAAAAAGGTTATTGATCCCAACTGCATGCATGTCCTCATAGCTCAGATTTTTTATATAGTATTGACATAAACAGATACAGTACCAAAACTAAAGTTTAACAATTATCAATATTAATCATTAACATAGAAGTTGCCTTTAATCCTTAGTAAAATTAAATCGGTATTAAAAAAAAGACATGAACAAAAATGCATTTATTCTGTAGTAGAATTTTTTATGTGGTTTCCCTTATATCTGACCTGTTCTCATCTCAGATTTTACAGAACATATTACACGTTAACAGCTCTGCTCCATCATGCGCTGTGTTTTACATCATTTCAATACTGCTGTGAGCAATCATTTATGTGCACAGGTAATGTCATGCATGTTTTCTAATGAAAGTGCACATGAAGTGTAGACTAAAGCTCTGTTGCTTTGTATTTGGTATTTTCATTTGAAACAGGTAACTTTCTGCACTTATAAAAGCACAGCCTTTCAATCCTGTTCTGTGCTGCAAACAGGATTTTTTTTCCCAGCAAACCTAATTATTGCAAGAAATGAAAGTGGTAATGAAATTATAACATTGAATAATAGTGTACTATTACATAACATTAGATAGTAAACTATCTAAACGTACATAATGGAAAATTAATCCTTGTTTACTCTTTGAGAAAAAAATTCTCGAAGAATAATAGTGTTCTTGATTTAGAAAACAAGCAGCCAAATACTTGCAATTCTCTGTAACTATTTAAAATTTTCTGTCTATAAAGGCAGGTTCAGTAATGTTTATCAGTAGTTCACAGTTACAAAGTGAGATTGCATTGTGAGCCCAGCATGAGATGGGGGTAAATACTTATTAACTGAATCATCCCAATGGGGAAATTTATGATACCATTAATTTCTCCATTTGTGGAGAGCAGATGTCAAAATTATATATGTATTTGTGATTAAGATCCAGACAAAAGATTGTACTAAAAATAATTTTATGTTAAGATTTATTCATATGATGCACTTTATCCTGCTTAGAATGGTAATTCTTTTGGTGACATAAAATTCCAGCTTAAAGACCCATGAAATGAATACTTTTACTGAATATCATGCTTACATATTTTTAGGGTCCTTCCCGTGTGCCAGATGTATGAATGGGCATCTCAGGGTCTTATTGACACGAATGGTTTACCACTAGGTATTGAGATTAACCAAGAAAGTAAAGTGCATGGAAGGGACATTAAATATTTTTTCTTATTGTCTTTCTATTGTCTTTGCCCGGTGCTGGCCTGAGGAGGATGGGCTTCCCCTTTGAGTCTGGTTCCTCCCAAGGTTTCTTTTTACTGGGGGAGTTTTTCCTTGCCACTGTCGCCTTTGGCTTACTCTCAGGGGACTGTGGGCCTGGGACTATGTAAAGCGCTTTGTGACAGTGCTTCTTGTTAAAAGCGCTATATAAATAAAATTGAATTGAATTGAATTTCTCGTCAGTAAATATGTCTTTGAGTTTCTTTGTTTCTTTCGAGGAGATGGAAGTTTGGATGGTCATCTCTGTATGTATGGTCTCAAAATTGGCTGTAAAGTATCTTCTTAATAGATACCGTACATCAGTGGGCAGTATGATGGCTCAGTGGTTAGCACTATTGACTCATACCTGCAGCGTTGAGGTTGGGGTTGTAAATCACACCTTTCTCTGTGTATGGAGTTTGAATGTTCTTCCTGTGTCATGCAGATTTCCTCCAGGTACTCTGTTTTTCTCTCACATTCCAAAGACATGCAGTTAAGCTCATTTGTTTCTCTAAATTGCCCATGGTGTAGTACAGTTATATATGAGTGTGTGGGTGTGTTCTATGATGTACTGGCATCCCACCCTTGTGTACCCCCGTCTTGTGCCCTATGCTGCCTGGGAGAGGCTCCAAGCCCCCCGATGACTGTGAGCAGGATAAGGAGATAGAAGATGGATGGATCTTGTACAGCATTACATGTAATTATATGCACAACACCACAATACCTCAGTATTCACCATGCAGCTACTAATCATATTTACTTACATACTTTCTTACATTAAGAAAGCAAATATCAACCAAAATGAATCTGGTCCTTCAAAGGAGGATCATATGTATGGAGCTGTTGAGGACCAATTGAATTTCAGTTGAATTAGATACCACTCACTCTGCATATGTCCCAACTCATCTATTTATTTTCAGGATTCCATTAACTGTTTTTAGAATAGTTTTCAATACATAAAACTATGCTGAATAGAATGTTTATCTTCCACCAAACTATTTATTCATGCTATAAGTCACAGAGCTGCTACAATCAGCAATACAGAGAAAAGTTGTTTCGTCAAAATAAAATTCTTTCACTCCAATGGTAAATGAAATAACTGAAATTACATAAATTGTCAAACTGATAACAAGACAGCAATGTTTCATTTATGATCTGAGAGAATTTTTTCCCCATCTCATTTACTTTTCCTAGTGCCTCTACCATTTATTTATGTAATAAAACTATTAAAGGAAAAGAAGGAAGTTATCCAACCTTGTATAATAATATAACTACCACACGGGTAATATACTGTACACATTTCTCATAAGGTGTTTCAGTAAGCCTTTTCTTTAGCAGTTGCTAATTCTGTTTGGCTGACACCAAACAACATTATATTTCAAATGGAACTGAGGGATAATTTTTGATGAAAACCATTTGACAGGCTTAAAAAAAATAACTCGCATGAAAAAAATAAATGTAAGAGTCAGTCAGCAGGAAACATTTGCATTATTATTTAAAGATACCTGCTTGCATGGAATACTATGTAATACAGACGGAAAATTTAGTTTCTTAACTTACAGATGTGGAACCAAAATAATTCACAAACAAATGTTGGCTTTCAACACATTTATGTGAACGTAAAGGGATGTTGATCTCTAAAACTTAATCGTTTGGAAAACAGATTTTCAGGTTTTTCTGCACTTTTTACTACTCCTAAAGCAAATAAAAATAAAATACAACATAGACCATACTTCTCTTTTAGTGGACCAATTAACCTAGTTGGCCTATATTAAACTGCTGTTGTTAAATCTATAGCGCTATATTAATATGTAAATGTAGTATAAACACCATGCCAAAAGTAGTAGAGGACCTGGTGTGTGCATTAGGTGTTACAGCCAGCCCTGCTTCTTCATGGAGTATGTGAGTCCAGAAAATCACTTAAGCAACCCCATAAACAAGACAACACATCACAATGAAGTGATTACAGTTCATCTCTGTTACAAAACCATTTCTGCAAGGAATCTTCAGGTTGTTTTCACACATGGCCTTATTCTGATTCTAGGTTTGAACTATGAGAATTCACAGCATGCCCAAGGGGGTTGGGAGGCCAGTTGACCTTAGATCCCCAGAGGTTTTTTCTCCCTGATGAGGAGTTTTTGGTTCCTCTCCTCCATTGTCTTCTGGCCTTTTTTCTACTTCATGAAAGAACATTGTAATTACTGCACACTCCTGTTAAGTGCCTTGAGGCAACCGTGTTGTGAAAAAAACTGAATTGAAATGAACAGTGATTCTAGATAACAGCACTCTCTAATTAAAATTCTTCCCCTATTTCAGCATAGTAAGTCTATACTATGTGTCCTCTCCCAGTAAAAGGGGCTGAAGAAAAAGACCTGCAGTACCAAGAATGCACACCAGGATAAAAACCCACAAGAAGATCCTATCAATCACCATGGCAACATACTTCCAGTCATCTTGAACCTGAAACACAGGAGATAAGTGGGTGAGTCTGTTTATGACAAGCAAGTTTTATAAAATCCCAAAACAAAGAAGAATGTATCTCACTGTAGGAATCAGACTAAACAGGTATACCTTGACTTCTTTGGTTATTATTTTATCCACTGCACATCAGCATATTGCAAATGCACACTGTATATTATTTTTTTTTTTTCTAAATGTGGTACTCACCTCTTTGGCTTCATTCTGTAGCCTCATGTTCTCAGCAATGTACTTGACACTTTCAATAGCTTCCCTCACTTCCACGGAGAGGGTGGGCAGGGGCACTTTTCCACCATCCATAGATTCCGAACTTGAACAAGAGCTTCCACTACCACCGCCAGCAGAGATGGTCCCCAGGCCACTAATAGGTCCTCCATTCCCACTGGTGAGCACTTTGGTTGTCCTCTGTCGCCAGCAGCAGTTGCAACGTCCCTCTTGACACAGGAAACCTGTACCGGCCTTCATGGAGTTGCTGTTTAGGTTGTTGAGGTTAGAGAGCTCAGTGCTGAGACGGTGCCGCTGGTGCAGGCTGGAGTTGAGGTTGTGCAGCTTGGAGTGCGGCAGGGAACCAGTTATGTCTGACCCACAGGACAATGGAGAAAGAACTGCTGAATAGGAAGCTAGTCTCTCTGGGTCCCTCTCAGGGCGGGTCATGAACATCACTTTGGGTAACAACCCCAGGAAGATGTGACGCACCCAGTTGGGCATGGTGTGTGTCTTGGGTGTGCGATAGTGCACGTTGAGCACAAAGACAGTGATAACGATGGAGAGTGTCACAAAGATCATAGTGAAGAGGAGGTACTCGCCAATAAGGGGGATGACTAGAGAGGTGGAGGGGATGGTCTCAGTGATGACCAGCAGAAACACGGTAAGGGACAGCAGCACAGAGATGCAGAGGGTGACCTTTTCTCCACAGTCTGAGGGCAAATAGAACACCAACACTGTCAGGAAGGAGATTAGCAAGCAAGGAATAATCATATTAATTGTATAAAAGAGTGGAAGTCGACGAATATAGAGCGAGTAGGTGATATCTGTGTAGACCTCTTCACAGCAGTTGTATTTAATGTCGTGTTTGTAGCCTGGTGCATCAATGATCATCCACTCGCCACTCTCCCAGAAGTCCTTTAGGTTGATGGTTGATCCAATTAGAACCAGGTCAATTTTAGCTTTGTCATAAGTCCAGGAGCCAAACTTCATGGTGCAATTCTGATAGTCAAAGGGGAAGTAGGTAACATCAATCTTGCAGGAGCTCTTGAATATGGCTGGTGGAATCCAGGTCACTTCTCCGGTGTAGCGCAGCAAAGCCTTTGTTTTGTCATCCACTTGGAAGTCCCCCACTGCACTGTGGATTCAACATTGAATGGGAGATGTGTACTGAGGAATTGTACACTCTGGAGCATTGTTTTAAAAAATGGTTCTAGCTGAATGGCCAAATAATATTAAATGTTACTAAGGAAATGAGTTTCTTAAGCAAAAAGTAAACATTTAACATAATAAGGCTTTAGTGATAAAATTGGACTGACTGATTCAGTCCTTTTACACAATTTATCATCCATATTGTGACCATTTTTCTCCATCCAACCATTTTCCAAACTGCTTAATCCTATTCAGGGTTGTGGGGGGCCCTGGAGCCTATCACAGGCAGCCTTGGGCACAACATGGGTGACATCCTGTATGGGGTGTCAGCCCATCATAGGGCACAGTCATGCATGCACAACGGACAATTTAGCTGCACCACTTAGCCTACAATGCATGTCTTAGGACTGTGGGAGGAAATTGGAGTACCTGGAGGATACCCAAGAAGCACAGGGAGAACATACAAACTCCATATACATGGAGCCAGGATTCAAACCCACACCCTCTAGGTGCAAGGTGACAGTACTAGTCACTGTGCCCCCTGACCATTTTCCTGTACAACTGAACATAATATTACTAGTGTCTTTAACATGCTGTAAATCTTCCTTGGTATACTGATCTTATTTTTGCCTAGCAGAAGTAAACAGAATAAACTCATTTGTGAATGAATTTTAACATTTAGTTGTTCCAACCTGAAAAATTTTGAAGAAATGTTAAATTGTCAATTAATATCATAAGGTAAACACCAGAAATACAATTAGAAAGATATAATCAGCACTTATCAAGAGTTTCTCACTGCATCTCCTAGTGAGGGTTGTGATGGCTGCATGCTGAGCAGATCACACCAAATGTCTTTTTTCATGGCCACAGACTCTAGGTCATTCTGGGGGATCTACCAATGTTTCCAAGCCAGCTGGGAGATTTAATCCCTCCAAAGTGTACTGGGTCTATCCTGGGGCCTCTGCCCAGTGGGATGTGCCTAGAAGAACTCCCTTGGGAGCCATCCATGTGTCATTCTTGTAGGATGCCCGATGCACCTGAGTTGGCTCCTCTCAATCTAAAGGAACAGCAGATCTATTTCAAGGTACCACTGAATCTCTGAGCTCCTAAAGCTGTCATGGAGAATAAGCCCAGCAACCCCTGTGGTGGAACCTCATTTTGGCCATGGCACTCATGATTTTGTTCTTTCAGTCATTACCCAAAGCTATGGTTATAGTTAATGATTGGGACATAGACTAATAAACTGTGAGTCTCATCTTACAGCTTAACTCTCACTTCAGTACAACAAATCTCCTCAGTGCTTGCAAAGCAGTAGTCAATGAACAGATGCACCTGTCAATCTCATCACTAATCACTAATCTAACCATCACTGATCAACAAGATGTCAAGATACTTAAACTTCTTTACGAGGGGCAGACTCTCCACTTTAACCTGAAAGACGCAATCCACTCTTTTCTGGGAGAGAACCATAGCCTCATTTGGAGGTGCGAAAACTCATTCCTGCCACTTCACACTCAGCATCAAAATGTTCATAAATGTTCCAGAGGTTCTGGTCGGATGAAGACAAAAGCATAACATAATCTGTAAATAACAGGGATGACACCTCTAGCCCCCCACATTAGACACCATTCTAGTCAAGGGTTCCTGAAAATCAGGGACAGGACTGGGTACCAAATACTATACAATAGCAGCCCCAGTACCTCATATTCCTGCAACAGTTCCCACAGTATATACAGGGACACATGATAATATACCTTCTCTAAGCCACAAAGCACATGTATACTGGGATAGCATATTCCAAAGAACCCTCACATAGCTGTGTGAGTTTGAAATGTTGGTGTAACATTCCTAGGCCAGGCCAGAAGTGGCAGTGTTCTTTCTGAATTGTAGGTTTGATCAGTGGCATAGGCTTTCTCAAGGAGTCTGCGAAGTGCTGTTCTTCTATACTTGGAACATACTCTTTGATTGCCCTTTTTAAATAGTGGGACCACCACCCCTGTTTGCCCCTCCAGAGGTACTTTATTGACCATCCATGCAAGATTTAGGAGGCACATCACCCATCTGACCCCAACAATATCCAGTGTTTTCAACATCTCTGGACAGATTTCATAGTGACTTGAGCTGCAGTAATAGACTGATCTGGTAGAAGTTTACAACATTGCCTCATGCTAACAGAGCATATCCATCAGGTTAAGGAGGTCTTCAAAGTGTTCTGCCATTCGACAGTATTGCCACAATTAGTCAGTACTTCCTTAACTTACCTGGACACAGACTGAGCAAGGTCATGCCACCCTCTCCTGAAGCATCAAACTTTTTGCCAGAACATCTTTGGGGGCACCTGATAATCTTTCTTTATGACCTTTCCAAACTCCTCCAATGCATGAGCTTTCGCCTCCACAACTGACTTTGCTGCAGCCTTTATGGCCTGTCAGTACCAATCTGCTCTCTAAGGAAACCCTAGTGTAAGCATTGCCCTGAATGCCTCCTTCTTCTGCTTCACAGCTTCCTTCACAACAGGTATCTACCATGGGGATCCCACTATAATATAGTTGATAGCGCTGATACCTAGTACACATAAACACCATGTTCAAGCACAAGGATGTTCTTTATGGACAACTCATGACTTGCACAGAACTCCAGTAACTCACCACTCAGGTTTAGATCCAGAAGGCTATTCGTCCCCATCGCGCCCCTCCAGGTATCCCCACCATTCCCCACGTAAGCATTAAAGTCTCCCAGTAGGACCATAGGCAAGACACATTCAAGAGCCTTCTCCACTTTCTCCAGGAAGGCTGAGCATTCTAAACTGCTATTCAGTTCATGCGCACAAACAATAGTCAGGATTTTCCTCAATCATATAGAGCCAACCATCTTGTCCACTAGGAAAAAAAATCAGCTGCATCTTGGGTGGTGAGCCCCCAAGATGGATCCACGTAGCCATTTCTGGCTGAGCCCTTACCAAGTTATAAGGGTGGTCTGGCCATCAAACACCACTCACAGGCCTGGACCCAGGAGTGGGGCCTGGTAACACTATTCCAGACAGGGTATTCTTGTGTTTTAGTACCAGTCTTTGGGGGTCTAATTTGGATGACAACTTGCCTGTATCTCCACACAGACCAGTTCACTGAGGGAGGCCCGACCAGGAGCTGAGCTCCAGACAACACAGCTCTGTGGGACATTGAAGCACACTGCACCATGATAAGGTTCTCATATGGGACAATTACAAATTGAATATCATAATTAGGTTCAAACAGACCCCACAACCCCAACCAGTGTAAGCAGTCTGAAGGATAGATGGACAGACAGGCAGACAGATGCCCATATTTTCATGCACATACTTATTGTAGAGAACAATGTCTGGTTTCCATATTTTGTTTGATGGCACCCTGATAGATTCCACACCACCAAACTCTTTGGGATCCCACTTCAGTTTGTAGTCATTCCAGACCTGTGGAGTAATAGATCCAAATTATCTAAATCATCCTTTCAGACAACAGGCATTTTGTTGTGTTGGGAGCAAGGAAGAACTCAGAAGCAGGCATAAGGCAAAAACAAAAAGAGATTTATTGTCACAAAACTGAACCAAACCAAACTAGATTTCAGGGGACCCCCCAAAAAAAAAAAACCCAGAGCACAGCAGGGCCCAGACAACACAGGGGAGCCACATCAATGATTGGACTGGGGAACACAGGACTAGGAAGCACTTTTAAACAAGACTCACAAGGGGACAAAGATTTACAGGTGTGTCTTATTAGGGCCACGCTGGGTAAAAAGAGAAGGGGCAGGTAGGCAGGGAAAGACACATTCATTACGTTATGTACTCAGAAATGAGGACAAAATAAGGCAGTGAAATAGATTGTACTTTCGTTTCTGCCTCTTCAGAATAGAGATTATAGTGTTCGTTATTTCTCCAGAACTGTCTTTTGCTGTTCAGCAGTCCTGTGTGCCTTGTTTGGAATTTTATCCCTTCCTTCTCCCTGTAGCTTTGCCCTCCCCGAGTGTTAGTTACTTAAGCCATTTTCTCAGAAGCACATATGATTCAGCCCTCCCTGTACCTGCATGTTTCCATATGTTCTGAACTACTGGGATATTCACTGATACAAGATTTTCACAGTTTTCAAAAATCTTCAAAGTCTTCAGCCTGTGTAATCACCAGCTGAGTTCAACTATATGAGGAAGCTGTCACTGACCAAGTACAACAGTCTCCATACAAAGCTGGCCCAGTCTACGGGGATAAGCAGTTGCTCAGAATAGCAGTGGAATCACAAAAGGGTTCAACAATCTGTGAATACACTGAAACTAATGGCTTACCCCAAACATGGAAATGAAGAACAAATTAAGGTAAACACAGAACATGAAACATCTCAGACAAGATAGAGAAGAAACAAATTAGTATGCAATACCACCATGTGATCCAAGTTAGAAATTAACTGAGCCCAAAAGAGGCAGCACCAAGTGTCCCATGCAGGACATGAAGCTTTAACATTCTGGTCACAAACCATGTTCTTTTGCTTCTCCCAGACATATCTCTCTAAATCATTGTGTTTTTAATATGGGAAAAGAGACATTTTAATCTGCCGATTATGTTATCCTTCCTGTGTGGAATTTATGGCTTTAACCTCTCCATGTCTTTCCAAGCTGATTTCTGGGAGTACCTTCAGCCTGGGCTATAACTCATAGCAGTCTAATAGTGCTTCTAAATTCCCTCATCTTCCTCTCTCTGATGTCCTAGTAAAACTAGTTGAGGGTAACTGATGTTTTTTTTTTCTTGTTACTTGTTAGTTACCAGTTGCTATTGCCTTCATAAAGCATACTATTTGCAATAGAGTGGTACTTCTGTGATGCTATTTCTTTCATCATTACCTAATCTTTTGCTTGACCTGTTTTATTGAAAATTTTTGAATATTAGTGAAATTTTCCTTTTTGCATTGTTGAATTGCATTGCATTTTTAAGCATTCAGGAGATTGGAAACACAAACCTTGCTTGTGGTATGGCATGCTACATTGTTTTCTTATTAAAATTAAATGTTATTGGTTTGGCCTGTTGGGTCAAGAAGATGTATAGTGAGTTTAAATTTGTTTTAGGAAATGTGATAGGCAGTTACCTGTATATCAGATGAACATACTGTATGTAATATCTTAAATTCAGTGAGATTATTTAAAGCACACACTGTAACTTAAATATCTTCTTGTTTTACACATCCACTCTTCTGAATAAGAACACCTGAAGAGGCTACAGCAATTTTAATTGGTAGGACTACTTTACAATAATCTGTCCAAAGCATGTATTAATGTTAGGTTACATTTCGGGGTCTGACCAAGGATTCACAATCCGACACCCTCCAGCAATCGCTAGGCACACTGCCCAGTCATATATTGGAGATAGACTCCCCTGCACCAGTATTCCTAATAAACGCACACATTTTTCCAATACATCTCTGCTCCCCAGTGTCCTGGATTTTAACCTGTCTATAGATATTCCATAGAATTAGTCATAAACAAAGGTTTGACTTCCTCATTTGCTGGTGTGCTGGACTGTTTTTTCTGAGTATTTATTAAGCATAAATTAACTTTCTGCAGAGTATAATGAGATTCACCTGGAAATAATCAGGATAGTCAGGGGCTGACAGCTAGTATCTGCTCTGCGGTGAACTAGTTAAATTGCACTGATAATGAATGTGAAGCTCCTCAGACAGCTTTCACTATGACATATCAATATATTCTGAAAGAAATGTTAATTCAATCCTGTGGACACACTCTGTAAATTATTTTTCTCTGAATTTCCCAAAGGTTAAATCTTACCAGTCGTTTACCATTAAAAAAATAAAATTTGTTATACTTTCTATTGTCTAATCAGATAGTAGTTGGTCATGGTAAACTACATTCTTGGAAATTAGAATTCTCAAATCTAAGCACCATGAATTCAAAACATACCTTATACTTCATTAAACCACAATTAGTTCATCCTAGGTTTGTATCTGAATGCTTTGGACTTTTGAAATATTAAAGACTATTAAAAATCATTAGATGTACAGCTTGAAAATACCACTTAATTAACAGAATTTTAAATATTGAATTTTTGAAAAGAGGGAAAACTTACATGTCGCAACCACAGGTTGGTTTCCATGATCTGGTTAACTTCATCCTGCCAACAGAAAGTCACTAATTCACAGACACTGATGAACACATAAGAATAATTCATGAATGAAGTAGGATGTCAGAAGCAATTAACTCTTTGAAAACCCACATCCAACATCCTAAACCTTACCCTACATACAGCTTAACTAGAGGAACAGGGCTAAATGGGGTGGCCTTTCAAGCTATTGCAGAGGTCTCAGGAGGGAAGAATGTCCTTATGTGTAGGACCAAATAAATAAAGTTGTACAATTGAATTTCAAATATTGGTTAGTAAACTAACAAATGTACTATAATTCCCCTAAATACAGGAAAATTAGGAGGAGAATTAAGCTCAACAGTCAGCTTAAAACCAGTCTCCTAGGTTCTATCAACAACAAAGCCTCAGTAGAGATTAATTACCAATATTCAAAAAGGGAAGATATTTTAAATAGAGAGGCCTATTTAAGGAATGCTGGGAAATGTAAGGTGTGTAAACAAGGTAGAACAGAGAGTGAGGGAAAATGATTATTAATTACAAATGAATATTTTTAAGACTTTGTTTTGACTGCAGCCAAGACAAGAACTTGATTTTCGGTGTTTAATGCTACCTCGTGAGATGTGTGGAGGAGGCAAAAACTTAGTAAATAGTTCCTTTTAAAAATATGTACTTTGACATTCCTTTGACACATCTTGAAAAATAACACATAACTTTTAATACTCTGAGAAAACAGCTGCAAAATTGAAATGAATAGGATTATTTTTGGCTTGTATGATAATAAAAACTTGGTCTTCTCAAAAAGACAATGGATTGCACTCCATTCTGACACACACTATTTAGTACCTGAGCTTCTCAAAAACAATTATGTAGAAAGGTCCATCTTCTGCACCAGGGGTGCCTTTAGGCCTATTTTTGGGGGGCTTTAGCCCCCTTAAAATGTTTTTGAGTCCCCCCAAATAAATGTGTATTTAAAGACATTTTCCCGGGGAAGTTTGCCATCGGCCCTTCTTAGTAAAGACTCAGCCCAGCTATTCATTCATCTGTAATTATGCCCCTGTTCTGCACCATTAAATGATGACTCTCGGGTGATCAGCTTTTCAGCATCCTCAGAAAACTCTAATTTCTAGACACCTATATAATTGAAAAGTTTCCAACCAATCAGGACTAGTGTCAAGCTCTTTTGATGAGGGAACTCTAAGTTTCATGCATTGTCACCATATTGACTGTGGATATACAAAAACCTCATGCCAAAAAAGAAGGCCCTTAGTCATACTACACCCTGTTGTGCTACTCCTCTTCGGCTGATGGAGGCAGGGCAGGCTGAGGTGCTGCATTCACACAGCAGGTGTTTATTTGAAGTGGCAGTCATTGAATAATGGGGGTATCCTGCACAGAGGAGTCCTGCACAAAACGTTCCAAGAGCCTTGATTCCTTATCTTCACGTGCCTGATCAACTTGGTAAGCAGTAACTAAATCTGAATATGGTTCAATCTGAAATGGTTCTCTGAGTCTAAGACCTACTGTACACATCTGGCACGATTCTGTATGCACACTGTCTACATCTTCATTCATCTATCAAAGTCAAACATCAGCCCTGTGCATTTTTAATGCTGCACTTAACTGCCTCTAAAACCAATGCAGACCCACTAAATGAAATGTACTGGTGTGAAGCACTTTGTTTGGTGATTTGTCCTGCAGCTTGTAATTTACAGCATGGAGTTCAACTGTGTCAGGGGGACAGAGCAGCAGAAACTGAAGACAAATGGTAGGACAGACAGAAAACACTAGAATCCACTCACCACTTTGACAAGTTGAGACATAGACACCTCGAAATGTACAATGACTGGGTCAGACACATTCTCTACAGGGCGGATATACTGATTATATTTGGAGAAGATGTCCAAAAACAGCCTGTGTTCTGCTTCAGAACAGGAACATCCTGTGATAAAGGAGATGGACATTAGACCAAGATTATTCTCTGTACATTCCTATGAATGTAATTTTGATCCTGCTGGTCAAAATTATTGTTTGTTAAAGACATATGTGTTTATCACTAATGTGTAATATGTAGGTAGACAGTAAAATATTTGGTTATTAGGCTTAACAGTTTAAATATGCTTATCAAAGTTTCCTTATTTCTGTGCATGAAAAAAATGCTCTGCATTTTGTCCAGAAATATAGAAAAATAAACAAAAACATGTCATTTTCAAACACGCATGCAAACACGTGGGCGAAATGCTAATTCAAAACCACTGAACTTCTGGTCAGTTTTCCCTTTTAAAACGAAAAAATATATATGTGCTTTAATAAACATATTTTACGTAGCATTTTTACGAACTCCGATAGATGACGGAAAAAAAAACTAAAAAAAAATGACGTTTAGATAAAATTTTCACATACAACTATTACCTATGTTGTAATAATACTTAAAAGTGCTGTTGATGTGGGTAAATATGTTTTTGTAGGAGTTGCATGTTTCATCGGTAACTTGTAAAGTCATTTTGACAGAACAAAAATGTTACTTTATTCTATGATTTTTTTCAGCATCAATTTATAATTGTTGTTGTTCTTGTTTAAATTCGTTATTCATACAATAACAACAAGTATCGAGTACTCAGTGTCTGTTACAGTTTAAATCATCTAGTGGAAATATTCCATCAATAAAGTAAAATAAACGCAGTTTACCTGACAGAAGGTAAAGGAGAAAGGAAGAAATGCAACCAATCACCCAGTGTCCTTTCATTTTCGTCTGGAAATATTCCAGTGAACCATTTGTCTGTTCCCAGTGTCCTGAAGGAATAGAGGAGACTGTCGGAGAGAGTGATGTATGAGCGGTTTTAGGCTGCCGAGAGAGTGCCGAGAACAGGAGACGATCACGCAGGGGTACCGCCCGGTGTATGACGAAATAGAGGTCCACTCATATTTCATATTTCTATTTACATTTTGCATAAATTTATCTTATTCTATAAAATAATCTAATGATAAAGTACATTGCTATAATCATAGTCCTATATAGGCTATTCATGTAAGTGTACTTGGCTATTTATTGCTAATTGGGTTTATGTTCTTTTTTACAGTAATTTTGCTATTTCTGCTATTTTTAATATAATAAACTGTCATTATATAGAGAGAGAATCTATAGACAATCAACAAAAGCTCCTGCGAACTATTTGAAACATTCATAAGCTCAGGCAACTACTACACGCATGGTACGTTATAAATACGATGAAGAGCACGATAACTCTAGGTTGCTTATCATATTTAACTGTACAGTTTTAATTATGTTCAGGGACACTTTAATAAAAAAGTAGCCGAAGTGTTACATAACCATTGGACATGTTCACCGTTTTACTTTTTTAATGTTAACTTTTCAGCGTTAACTGGTTGTCTCATTACACTTAACTGTTTGTCCGTACGAAGCCAGGCATGTCGTTATCCCTTCAAGCTCAATCCACGATAAAATGCTCTTTTGTGTTTAATTACATCCATCCATCGACTTATCCTGTCCAGAGCAGCAAGTCAGCCTCTAGACGGTAGAGGTACATCATCGATGAGATGCTTAACTTATTTACGTTTATTATGTATGTTTATAATTGTTTATTCCTTGACATTATGTCTTTGCTCCGGCTAGAAAATGGCACCTCTTGTTGCATAAAACCAACAGAATACCATTTTAGAATACGCGTTGCAAACTCGGCTTAAAACAAAAAATATAATAAGTTGTTCTGGAATTTACATCATTGTGCCAAAGCCTTAGGCAGGTAATGAAAATTACATTTATCCCCATGTTGGTATTAGACTATGACTTTATGTCTGTCAGTCTGTTACTTTGCATTTCTTTAAAAAAAAAAAAAAAAAATCGTCATGTCACCCCAGAGATGGCAGTAATCATTGTTATGAAGCGGACCAGACTCCAATGCAGGGGAACACCAACTTTTATTTTCTATCACGAACAGGCAGGAACATTAACAACCAGCGAAACCAACAGGACAGGGAAGCTCTCTTAAAGAGAGCTAACGAAGGAGAAAACGCAAAACAGGTGTGTCCCGTTTAGGACACACCGAGGAAACAGAGGGTCAGGGAGGCGGGAGGTAACAACCATCCATACACCCATATATTTATTGATCTAAACTACAAGCATGCCTTGTTCGTCTAATCAATATCTCATGGAGTTAATAAACTAATTCAGTTTATTAATTAGCTGAGCTGGTGCTGAAATTTAACAAATACTTAGAATGGCTGAGGGTATCATGCCTGCACCTGGTCAGCCACGCCAAGCTAATCAGCGATCCCCCTCCCCTGAGTATTAGCGTGCATATAATCTCGCGGTATTGAGTTTCCTTTATATTACACTGAGCAGTCTGATTTGTGCTAGCAAATTTCCTGGTTGTTATGAGTTTGCTTACCGTATTGGGTTTGTCTGCTTTCTTGATCGCTGATTGTTTCTGACTTATGCCTGTACTTTCGATTTCGGATATCCCCCGTTTTTTGGAAAGCTACGTTTCATCTGGTACCGATCCTGCCTGGCTCCGACTCCCGATTAAAGCTCGTATTTTGCACTTGGATCCTTAACCGTGTGGTCATTACGGGGGGGTTCAAGGATAGATCTGGAAATACTTGTATATGTATAAAATCAGATATCAGTAACATTTTAGACACCAATTGAATGTCTTGTTACATTTTATTGAATTACTATTTATTTAATTCTTTTCTAATGTTCAGGTTTTTTTTTTTTTGTTTCTAAGCAAATTTACACTTACTGTCTGTAAAAATGGCCTTCATTTTTACTTGCCCAAGATATAGTCATGTATATAAAAGCTATCAAATAAAGTGTGATTGCTCCCAAATAGGGTTACATCCAAAACATAAATAAAAACAATCAACATATCAAAGATACATTCACTTACAACTGCAACAATAATTGTAATTATAAATGGCACACAAATAATAACAAATAATAAAATCTTGTGACTAATGAACAAAATAATGAAACTATTGGCTTTGGTGTAGTATTGAAAAAGCAATTAAATCCGATCCATCCCCTAACCATTTATCTAGCTTATCCCACAAGAAAGGGGAAGTCCTGGATGGGATGCTGGTCCCTTGAAGGCCATATACAGTATGCTCTCACACATAATATGGGCACTTCAGTCACCAGTTCATCTGAAAGCATGTTTTTTGACTGTGGGATGAAAGCGGTGCTACTCAAAGGAAACCCACAAAACACAGAGAAAACATGAAAGCTCCACACAAAGTGGCAGAAGCAAGATACGAACTCCCAGCCAATATCTTAAGAGAGATGTTCAGCAAACATCTTGAATCATAGACATTTTTATTAGTCCACTAGATTCTTGTGGATCTATGAAATAACACAAAACCAAATGTATCTTTAAATTATTTCTGTCTATTTAAACTTATATTCATTATCTTCTACACTATCATTTAAATGAGCAATTCCATAATAATAAGTAACCAAAATAAACTCTTCATTTCTCTAAGAGTTCTTCAGGGTGACCATGACTTTGTCAGCACACAGTTACATATCCTGTCATGCAATCTCTCATAAAAGAAATGTCATAACTACTTTTTAAAAAGTATACTGTTCAATTACACCAAGGTCCATTTTATATACAATCATGGCAAAAAGTAAATACACCCCATGTAAAGTTTTGTCCTTTTTAACATAAGTGGACAATATTTAATCTTCATTTAAACAGCATCTATTGGTAAAGGTGATATAATGAACAAGAAAAAGGAAAATTGAACGTGCAATAATTTATTAACCAAAAAAAAAAAAAAAATTGAAGAACAGATACGTCATTTCCTTCTGTGGAAAAATAAGCACACTCTTGTCTCTAAAAGCTGGCATTGCCCTCTTTGACAGAAACTCCCTCAAGCTGGTGCCCCATTATTAGAGATCATTGGATTGTGTGTGTTTTATTTACTAAAGTAGTCACAGCTGGAGTGGCTGGGGTTAATGCAGACCTATTGAGTTACTGTCTCAAGGCCTGGCTGTTCAAAAGGCTTCTCTTATCGACATCTCTGTTGCAAACTACTGGGTGGGGATGATCTGATGCTGGAACAGAGACTGCAGGAAAAGTCCCAGGGGGTTCACAACACACATGATCAAAAATATCCATAGGAACATCCTGTCCATTACCATGGCAACAAAATTCTAGTACTCAGACACCTGGGGACAGGTGGGAATAGCGACAGATCCTTTGCACAAGGCAATGACATGCGTTCAATATTGACAATCACTGTATGAACATGTCTATCTCACTCACTCACTCGTGTTTGCTGCAGTATTCAATGGTTCCTAATACACTTATTGGTATACAGATTCTAATTATTATTCCCTCCAAACATGACAACTAGTCACTATCTGCCACTCACCATTGTTTCTATTATTTAATCTCATTTAAGTTTTCTCTTTGACCTTCAAAGCTGGTCACACCCACCAAAATTTTGACTATTTATTATGAACTCTCAGGACTCACAAAACCTAATTACACTCCTGCAATCATTGTCCGCCCTCATGTGATCAGCTGCAAACTGTACCCCACTCACAGCGTGATGCACACCAGTCTCCTGGCCTGATGTTTGTTGCTGATGCAGGTCCAATATCGAGGAGAATCTTTCTGGGAGGCATTCTGTAGGTTGTGGGTGCCCCTTCTTTGCAGTTGTGTTATATTCAAAGGACAATGTGGTTTTACCAAAAAAAAACTGTTCTGTGGAAGACTAGATTTAGATACAGAAAGAAATTCCCTCTGGGTGAGGGGCAAAATATGTATGATAAAGCAGCTGGTGCAGCTGGCACAGTTGCTGTTGGCCTGAGTTCTTTTAAGGATGCCTCATGAGGAGCTGGGCTGGAAGCTTGACCAGAAAGAGCTGGCTGACCCAGAACGGCATGGTGTATGTGCTGGATGAGCAACAGTGTACACACTGTTGTGAACACACACACAGGAAAAGATCGAGAAGGTCACCAGAACCACGGTAAATATCAAACACTTGCCACTGAGAGATACATCTAATGAGGCTGAAGGCACAATCTTGGAGATGAGCAGGAAGAAGACAGAGAGGGCCAGCAGCACTGAGATGCAAATGGTCATCTTCTCAGCAGATTCAGACAGCAGGTAGAAAACCAGCATGGCAAGAGAGGTAATGAGAAATCAAGGGATGATGAGATTAATAGTATTGAAGAAGAGCTTCCCCCTGATGATGAAGTCATAGGTGATATCCACGGCTTTTTGAACTTTGACCCGGATTGGATTGCTGTCTCCCCAGATTGCCGGCATTTTGAAGCTACCGCGTTTCTGCGACCGAGAGTTTGTTCTGCACCAAGTTTAACTTCGACCACATACCATAAGTCCAGAATTCTCCTGTAGTAACGTAAGTAGAATACCATGGCGTCTGTCGTTTGTGTGGAGTGTAATATGTTTAGTTATTCTTCTCCTGTCGTTACGGGTACGTTTACCTATGAGAAGTGTAGATTAGTCGCTAGACTGACGGAGAAGATTGAAGAGTTAGGGGGACGTATCCGGACGTTACATGAGATTCAGCAAGGTGAGAGTTTCATACATTCAGTATTAGCGGCTCCGGATACGTCCATGGTAGATGGCCTGTCTCTCCCTGCTCCACCATTAGAGCCTTCGCAACAAGGCGAATGCGTAACGACTCGGTGGTGTAGTCGCAAACCAAACCCTCATCGGCACCATTCACCTGTTCACGTTTCCAACAAATTCTCCGCCCTCAATGAAGCACCCACTGAGTCTCCCGTTAAAAAAAGCTTTGGTAATTGGCGATTCTATTTTACGAAACGTGAATATAGCGACGCCTACGACCATAGTCAATTGTATTCCGGGGGCCAGGGCGACCGACGTCACTGCAAATTTAAAAGTGCTGGCTGGCTAGTAGTAAACGTAGGTTCTTGCATATTGTTATTCACATCGGCACTAATGATGTCCGGTTGAGGCAATCGGAGATCACGAAAATGGATTTCATAGAGGTGTGCACGCTCGCGAAGCAGATGTCCGAGTCAGTAACGTGCTCTGGCCCCATTCCCGCTAGACGTGGCGATGAAATCTACAACAGATTATCGTCGCTGCATCGTTGGCTGTAGGAATGGTGCCCAATAAATGTGGGTTTTATAGATAACTGGTGGACTTTTTCGGGCAAGTCTGGACTTCTGAAGAGAGATGGAATTCATCCTACGTGGCCAGGTGCTGCTCTTTTGTCAAAAAGCATAGCTAATAGTCTTAATGGAAAATCTTGACTAACCAGAGCCAAGTCCAGGCTGCAGACTTGGCCTAACTGACCGTCTGCTAGCTGCTTAGAGTTGTCACCTCAGGTTCATAATATTGAGACTGTGTCTGTTTCCCGCAGTTTTAATCGGAGAAGGCCACTCCACAACAGCATCTGCTTTAATAACCTGATAAATATCAATTTAGGATCATTGTCACAAAGTACCCATGAGGTCAGGCTGAAGTTGGGGCTCTGGAATGTGAGGTCTTTGACCCCAAAGGCACTGCTTATGAATGATATCTTAACCGACTCAAGTCTTAGTATACGCTGCTTGACGGAAACTTGGCTTAAACAAGATGATTATGTGGCGCTAAATGAGTCTGCTCCTCCTGGGTACACCTACAAACACAGGCCTCGCTCTAATTGGCAAGGTGGTGGTGTTGCTG
>JAACJT020000007.1:2469760-2496311 GCA_009936485.2 Gymnarchus niloticus
TTTTTAGTCATGCAGGGCTCCTGTTCACTGCTAAACGGTCACAGCTTCACTGCAAGAACCTTGAGAGCCAACTACTGCTGAAGCTTAACCATCACTTCACTGAGTGAAGAACAAGCAAGTTTTAACCAAACATGCACAGACACAGCCACACACAGTTTATGGTAAAGTGAGACTTCTTGTATGTACACAAGCTGCCTTGTTCTAATGTTGTTTTCTATCTGCTGAGCCTGCTGTGCCATTTGGAGGGCAAGTGAATATACAGTACAGTATATCTTGTCACTGGAAGTAGTTTTCACTGTTCAGACATGCATATGTTACCTACTGTAGGTATTGGTTTCAAAAGCTTTATGTTGTGAAAAAGTGAGATTTGGCAATTTGTGTTTTTTGTGCTTTATTTTGTAAATATGTTATTTTTACTCATTTTTAATTTTATTATTTGGAAATACCAGAATTTGCACATTATATTTTTGTCTGTCTGATTACATAATTTCTAAAAAATAAATCAGACATTACGATCAAACAGTTACTCAGTACTTGAGTAGTCTTTTCACCAAATACTTTTTTACTCTTACTTGAGTAATTTTTTGGATGACTATTTTTTACTTGAGTAATATTATTTTGAAGTAACGCTACTCTTACTTGAGTACAATTTTTGGCTACTCTACCCACCTCTGCCGGTATGTCATGCGAGTGCAGAAATTCGCTCATAACAGCTTGGTTGTGTTGAAATCCAATTTTTAGGAGATCTTGGCAACTGTATTTGGGATTCGCCTGACTAAACTTAACAATGACAAACATGCATATAATCGAAAACACACACAACGAACACCAAAAGGGAGATCGTAAAGCCCCTGCATCTGTGCACGCCACCATTTTCTACTATGACTGTCAATCACTACATTTATCCTTCCTTCTCTTCATCAATCCATCATCCAACCTCTTAAGCTGAGTTGTAGTGAGCCTGAAATCTATCCCAGCAAGCACTGGGTACAAGACCTGGGATGCCAGTCCATTGGCGGGCACACACATTCACACACAACAGTCCAGTTTACAGATGCCAATTTACCAGCAGGGGGAATAGCAGATCCTTTCTGTCACCAATAAACAAAAATTAAACATAAAAATACAAATACAAATTAAGGCACTAAAAAGCTGAGTAGAATTAAGAGTAAGTCAATAAGACAATAAATGCAGGTACCATTATAGCGATAGATACTTAAACACAGTGCAAAATAAACATATATTGCAATGTAAAAATATAATGTAAATACTGCAAAGATTTATTCAGGTATCGGCAAGCAACATGGTCACAGCCAGCATTCCGCGTGTGAATGCTGTGACCCTCAGATGCACTTCAGGCATTGGACCAGCCATGGGACAACGGACATCTACAGGCAACAGACATTTTGGAAAGTGCAGGGCCAATCAATTAAATAGCACCACAGGGAGTTAGCAGCACTGAAGCATGGGAAGGCGAATCGGCACAATAATCAACAGGATGGGCCTTATTCGTGGCCAGCCGCCTCACCTGTACTACAGCCCAACTCCGCCATACCTTGCCAATGCAGGCTGCAGTAATTGAGTTAGAGCCATGATTTAAGACAGATTAAGATTTTCGACAGACTAAGCTGTGTGTTATGAAGCGGACCAGACTCCAATGCAGGGGAACACGAACTTTTATTTTCCATTGGGCTTGGGAACAGGCACATTAACAACCAGCAGAATATCATTTTAGAATACGCGTTGCAAAGTCGGCTTAAAACAAAAATTGTAATTATGGTAATAAAATATAACAAGTTGTTCTGGAATTTACATCATTGTGCCAAAGTCTTAGGCAGGTAATGAAAATTACATTTATCTCCATGTTGGTATTAGACTATGACTTTATGTCTGTCAGTCTGTTACTTTGCATTTCTTAAAATAAAATAAAAAAAAATTGTCACATCACCCCAGAGATGGCAGTAACCATTGTTATGAAGTGGACTAGACTCCAATGCAGGGGAACACCAACTTTTATTTTCCATGAGGAACAGGCAGGGGCAACATTAACAACCAGCAAAACCAACAGGACAGGGAAGCTCTCTTAAAGAGAGCTAACGAAGAGGAAAACGCAAAACAGGTGTGTCCCGTTTAGGACACACCGAGGAAACAGTGGGTCAGGGAGGCGGGATGTAACACTGTGAAAGTTTCAAGACTAGAAGGAGCTCTATGTAAGCTGCTTGCAGGACAGGCTTCAGTAGCATGGGGAGGAATTGCAAAGTCCATCTCATCAGAACTTTATGGTGGACTGACGAACTGGACTAGAATAGGACTACATGGATGATATATAAATGAAAGATAATGTATCATCAGAATACGATAATCAAAATGGAAATTAATTTACAGATGTTCCATGAGATGTATCTTCCCCTGTGCTGGTACCTGGTTGTGGTGGAGAGGCTTGTGCGCCTCAATGACCCCTGAGACCTATACCGGTGGGGGCTTTGCCCTTGGCAGGTTCAACCAAGCCCAGAAGGTTTCAGAATAGAGGCCAGATGAAATCCAATACCTGGCCCTCCAGGTTGGGGGTTGGGCGTGGGGCCAACAACCTCACTCTGTAAAACTTCCATCAAGTTATGGAAATTATGACGAATGCTACAGTTATGGACCCTGTAGTGGACTTGAGCCTAATTACTGGTAGTATGACTACTTCTGATGAAAGCCCTCAACAGGAAATCAGAGGTATGACAGATACTTGGGCCCAAAACTAAGATCTGCCTAGGAACATGGAATGTCCACACCATGTTTAAAATATCTAAAACAGCGCAGGTCATCAGCGAGATGAAGGGGTATAGGCTGGACATTCTTGGGATTAGTGAATGCCAATGGACAGGCTCCGGACACCGAACGAACAGCAATGGATCAGTAATCCTGTATTCTGGACATGAAAACCAGCACATCTGCAGCGTGGCCCTTACAGTTGCAAAAAAAAGGTCAACAGCTTGCTGGAATGGGCACCATTAAGTGACAGGCTGATCAGAGCATGTTTCAGCTCTGAACACTGCAAACTTACCATCGTGCAATGTTACGCAACTAAAAATGATGCCGATGAAGAGGACAAGGATGACTGGCATGAGGCATTACAACAAGCAGTCACCAAAGTCCCTCAACACAATATGCTACTGATCATAGGTGACATGAATGCTAAGGTCAGAGCTGACAATACCGACTGTGAGAGCTATAGGAAAGTATGGACATGGTGTCATAAATGACAACAGCAAACGTCTTGTTGACTTTTGCATAGACAACAACTGTATAATCGGCGGCACCATTTTCCCATATAAAAACATCCATAAGTTCACATGGAAGTCGCCCGACGGTTCCTCTGCTATACAGATCGATCACATCCTGATCAATGGAAAGTCGCGAAGGTCCCTTCTTGGTGTTCGAGTTTGTCGCGGAACTGATGTTTACGCTGACCACTACCTAGTCATTTCAACCCTTAAGTTGAAACTCAGGAAAATGATCAAGCAGATGGAACAGAGGAAACATCTTGATGTTGCCAAGATTAAGTGTCCAAACACCACAAAAGAGTTTGCTGTGGAGCTGAGAAATCTCTTTGCTGCTTTGGCTGGAAAATCCGACGTGGAACCCAACATCAACACCGAATGGGAGTTCATTAAGAGAACATACATCGATACAGCTGCCAAAGTCCTAGACTACAGAAAGAAAAAAGAGAAGGACTGGATTACACCAGGCACCTGGCAGAAAATTGAAGAAAGGAAACATCTGAAGGCAAAGATGTTGAACACAAAGTCCCTAAGGCTCCGAGAGTAGGTCAACAAAACCTATAAGAGTAAAGATAAGGAGGTAAAGAACAGCACCAGGAGAGACAAGAGAGCCATTGTTGAGAAATTGGTGGATGAGGCTGAATACGCTGCCACAAGAGGTGAGATGAGTGTTGTTTACAGGATCACTAAGCAACTCAGTGGCAAGAATATCAGCCAGTCTGCCCCTGTCAAAGACAAGAATGGCAACAACCTCTTAACAGAGCAAGAACAAGCAGCCAGATGGATACAACACTTTCATGAAGTGCTCAGTCACGTACCACCAGATGACCCTGCTGACCTTTCACCAGCAGATACTGCCCTGGATATTGACATCAGTCCCCCAACTGAAGCAGAAGTCAGGCTCTCCATCCAAGCCATGAAGAGTGGGAAAGCTGCCGGTATTGATGCCATCCATCATCAACTGTGATAACAGGCATAGCATCACACTGCTCTCAATCCCATCCAAAGTCTTTTGCAGGGTTCTTCTTGGCAGAATTAATGTAGCAGTTGATCAGAAGCTGAGATAGGAGCAGACAGGATTTAGAAGAGGAAAGGGATGTATTGATCAGATCTTTGCTCTGAGGAACATCATTGAGCAATGCATTGAGTAGAACCCTAAATCAGAAAAAGTTGGGACGATATGGAAAATGCAAATTAAAAAAAAAGCAGCGAATCTTAAATTTACTCTGAATTTTATTTCATTGCAAACAGTATGAACTAGGGATGTAATGATACACTCAACTCACAAGTCAATAAGATTCATGATTCTGAGTTCACAATACGATTTTCTCACGATTTTTTTAATAGAATGAGCTGCAGACAAATTGACTCAAAAATATTCCTTTATTTTTGTAAATTGTGCAAAACACGTGTCTTAAAAGTGCAGCTGAAATATATTTTATCTTAAAAAATAAAAAATAATCTGATTTTTAAAACAAATCCACATCAAAATAGCTAAATAAAAATAAATAAAATCTCTTCTAATAAACAAACTAAGGTTTGCATGTGCAGCTTGGAATTTGCATGTCTTTTTAAGGAAAATTAATATGTCAACATTCTCGGGCAGAAGATGAGATCTCTACAAATTCACAATATTTCCTGTCTGAGATTTCTCTCCATTTTCATTTGTGATCACAGGGAAGCCAAAATATTGCCACACCACTGACTTAAAACTGGGTGGTGCATCCTCAATTTCAAATTCACTCACCATGTCTCTTGTTCTGTCAGAATCCACTAACTGAATGTAACGTATGACGTTGAACAAGTAGTGAAGTCTGACATCAAACAAGTAAAATAATATGTAGATTACGCCCTATGTTTTTTAAAAAGAGCATTGCAATTCATTTTTCATCTCAACTGGTTTGAATCGTTGCGCGTTTATATGAATTTTTAACCGATTCGCGATGCATCGTTACATCCCTAGTATGAAACCAAGATATTTCATATTTTATCTGGTCAACTTCATTTCATTTGTTAATACACATCCATTCCTGCATTTCAGGCCTGCAACACATTCCAAAAAAAGGTTGGACGGTAAAGCATCTACCGCTTTATAATGTTGCCATTCCTTCTCACAACACTTAAAAGACATTTTTTGCGCTGAGGATACCAAGCGATGAAGCATTTCAGGTGTTATTTTGATCCATTCTTCCTGCAAACACATCTGAATGTGTGCAACAGTACAGGGTCATTATTGTTGCATTTTTTGTTTCAAAATTCTCCACACATTCTCTATTGGGGACAGGTCAGGACTGCAGGCAGGGCAGTCCAGTACCCGTACCCTCTTCTTCCGCAGCCATGCCTTTGTAATGTGTGCAGAATGTGGTTTTGCATTGTCTTGTTGAAAAACGCATGGACATCCCTGGAAAAGATGTCGTCTTGAAGGCAGCATATGTTGCTCTAAAATCTCAGTGTACTTTTCTGCATTAATGCTGCCATCACAGAAGCATTGCCAAGGGCACTGACACAACCCCATACCATGACAGACCCTGGCTTTTTGGACTTGCTGATAACAGTCTGCATGGTCCTTTTCATCTTTGGTCTGGAGCACACACCATCCGTTTCTTCCAAAAAAGATCTGGAATACAGATTTGTCTGACCACAATACACGTTTCCACTGTGTGATGGTCCATCCCAGTTGCCTCCGAGCCCAGAGAAGTTCATGCCGCTTCTGGATATGATTAACATAAGGCTTCTTTTTTTTGCATAACAAGGTTTTAAATGGCATTTGTGAATGTAACTCCATATTGTAGTGCTTGGCAAAGGTTTGCCAAAGTAATCTTTTGCCCATGTGGTTATATCAGCTATTGATGAATGACGGTTCTTGATGCAGTGCCATCTGTGGGATCGGAGATCACGGGTGTTCAGCTTAGGCTTGTGCCCTTGCCCTTTACGCACTGAAATTCCTCCAGATTCATTGAATCATTTAATGACATTATTCACTGTAGAGGGAGAAATCTGCAAATCCCTTCCAATCTTTCTTTGAGGAACATTGTTTTTAAACATTTCAATAATTTTCTCATGCATTTGTTGACAAAGTGGAGATCATCTGCCTATCTTTGCTCCTCAAAGACTCATCACCTGTTTGAAATCACGTCATTATTTCATTTTTTACCTCATTACTAGCCCTAATAGCCCTAAACTTTTTTGGAATGTGTTGCAGGCCTGAAATGCAGGAATGGATGTATATAAAAAAATGAAATTAAGTTGACCAGACAAAACATGAAATATCTTGGGTTCATACTGTCTGCAATGAAATAAAAGTAAAAGTAAATTTAAGTAGCACTGCGTTTTTTGTTTTATTTGCATTTTCCATCCATCCCAACTTTTTCTGATTTGGGGTTGTACATCAATTTCATTGACTTCTGTAAAGCCTTTGACAGCCTGCACCATGACACCTTATGGAAGATCCTACAGTCATATGGAGTTCCTCTAAAGATGGTCACACTTATAGGGATGTTCTATTGTCAGTTCCAGTGCAGTGTCATGGTTGACAGAACTCTGTCAGAGTGGTTTCCGGTGGGGTCCGATGTGCGATATGTATCATCTCTCCCATCCTCTTCTTGCTTGCCATTGACTGGATCATGTGGAGGACAACAGCTGACAAACCCAGATGCATCCAGTGGATCCTTTTATCCCAACTTGAAGATCTTGACTTTGCCGATCTAGTTGCTTTCTCCTCAAAACTATACCATTTGCAGCAGAAGACTGACAGACTGAACATCCTTGCCAAGCAAACAGGTCTTAACATCAGTGCCTCCAAAGCACAAGTGATGTGGATAAATGCCAACCCTAGTGCACCAATCACCTGTCTCAGCAATGAGTATGGCTTAATTACCCAAGTTCAAAAGTATGTGAACCACCCCCACCCCCATTAACTGGTGTCCCAATACTTTTGTCCATGTATTGTATTACACTGTGGAGACAAAATGTCTCCAGGAGACATTTCTACCTTGTGAGGACACAAAGGAAAACTCAATTTTATAAAAATCTGTGAATGTAATCAAAAACTGAAAAAGTCAAAAGTCTTGTATTTTGTTGGGTTACTTATAGTTAAAGTTAGGGCTGGGTAAGGGTTAGGGTTAACATAGTTAAGATTAGGGTTAAACCCATAGAAATGAATGGGAGGTCTCCACAAGGTTAGAAATACAAGTGTGTGTGCGTGTGCGTGTGTGTGTGTGTGTGTGAAGTTCTGTTTTCCTCCTTCAATTGGAAGACATGTAATTAGGCTAATCGGCATCTCTAAAATGCCCATAGTATGTGATCCCTCTCTTGTGTCCTATGCAACCCGTGAGAGGCTCCAGGCCACCATGCGACCCAGACCAGGACAGATGGATGGATGGATGGAGGGATGGATAGATATGCAAAATAGTACACTTTACAATATGCTACAAAAATACATATATAACACAATCAAATATAAAATGGTACTTCAGTACCCTATACATAAGTTTTATTTACTTATTTAGCAGTAGATTTTATATGAATCAACATACAGTATTCTTGGGACCATAGAAAAAGGTCAGTTAGCATCCTTGAAGCAATTGAGGTTAAGGGCCTTGCTCAAGGGCCCACCAGTAATATTATTACCCTGATGGCCATGGAATTTGAACACATGGCCTTCCAGACACAGGCACTGATCCCTAACTCACTGAACTACACACTACCCTGTGATAAATTATCACTGATAATAGCCTTTCTAAAGGAGTCAGCACGTGACCTGGGTGGACTATGTAAAGAGATGTTAATTTTGAAAGTTGCCGCAACAAGATCTTGCTGCCTTCAAATCCTATTTCTGTAAATGTGATTGCCATGTGATTGCCATGCCACCACAATCCTATCCTTGCTGTCATACCTCACTGGTTCACACAAACTTCTGTTTGATGTCAAAAGTCTCACTGAATTTCTAGCTACATTTTGGCCCCTGGGGAAAAGAGTGTGACATGGGTAGGGCTCATGTTAACACAGAATTTAGCCCATAAGCATCAAACACTTCACAATGTTTGTTGCTCATAATAAAGGATACAATTCAAAATTCCGTTCATTTGGTTTACCATGTCCGTTTTCAATTACAAATCACATTTTTATTACTGTTTGACTAATCAGTGTCCATTCATCACTGCCATTCCTGTCAGATCAAATTTCAGGGGTTATTTCCCATCGTTTTCTTAGGTGGGACATGGAACAAGATGGAAGCACAGGTGAGTCCACCTGCTAGGCATTTCTGCCTGACCCACGTTGCCTTATCTCCATGTTTGTAAGCGCCCAGGTTGGAGAGCAAGATGTGAGAATTAGCTGATGACATTGCCTGGACTCCCTGTGCTGATAAGGATTGGCCAAGTTGAGCAGATGACTCTCGCAATGTTGGCATTTAAGAGGTGATCAGTTCCTGCATATCAGTTTTTACCACACCTTGTGCTTTTAAACCACAAACTGTGTGCACCGTTCCTGATGTGTGTACACAGTGTAGAGTAATGTAGCACATTAAAGAAGAGAGTTAGACAACTAGAATTGACATCATGTTCACTGCACAATACATTCAATAACTTAAAAGCTCAGGCTCGTTGTTACAGCACCAAGTTTACAGCTTTATGGTAAATATTAAGTGTTCTTTCATGAAATCAAATAAAAAAAATAGCTGAACTGATATTAATAAGCTGCATAATTAAATTTTGTATTTCTTAAGTATATTCAGTATTGCTGTTGGTTTTTGGGGTATTATTATTATTGAAGGTGCTAACCCAGCCACTGGGGATGCACAGGCCAGTGTATTCCTTCATGCCGGTCCCAAGCCCGGATAAATGGGGAGGGTTATGTCAGGAAGAGCAGCCGGTGTAAAATTTTTGCCAAATCAAATATGCGGACAACAACACAGATTTCCATACCGGATTGATCGAGGCCCGAGTTAACAATGACCGTCACCACCACTGTTAGCCAACAGGTTGCTTGTGGAAATTGGGCTACTGTTGGCTGAAGTCGAAGGAGAAGGAGAGGGGGATGGATGTGGTGAGAAAGGACATGCAGGTGGTTGGTGTGACAGAGCAGGATGCAGAGGACAGCAGGAAATGGCAACAGTTGATCCGCTGTGGCTACCCCTGACGGGAGCAGCCGAAAGACAATGATGATGATATTATTATTAAAGGTGCTCATCCATCCATCCATCCATCCATCCAATGTTCTACTGCTTATCCTGGTCAGGATTGCAGGGGGTATGGAACCTATCCCAGGGAGCATAGGGCACAAGGCTGGGGTACACCCAGGAAGGGATGCCAGTCCATTGCATGGCACATACGCCGACTGACTCATTCACTATGGAAATTTCCAGACAACATTAATAATGATTATGTTCTGAACAAAAATATTAATGCTGCGCTGGTTTCTGTGACAGTCATACACTGTCATCAGCTCACCATTTAGCATACTTTTTTATGGCCTGCATATTCACCAGATATGTCAGTTTCTGATGACATATTCCAACCTCCACCAATATCAGACAGCTTTGAACAGTTATTCCAGAGGATTTGGACAACATTCCACAGGCCACCATGAACAACCTGATCAACTCTTGGTGAAGGAGATGTCACATTATGACAGGTAAATGGTGGCACACTAGATACTAATATGGGAGTTCTGTTCAGAATCCACCTTGTTTTTCAGGGTATCTGACCAAGAGAGCCTAATGAATCCATTTCCATTTATTAATTTATTTTTAAATGGAATCTTTGAAATGGTTGAGTGTTGTATTTATGTTTTTGTTCAATATATTTCATTATTAGTTTTCAGACCTGCTAGGTATGAAATTAAACATTTAAGAGAGCAGACTGACACCTACAGTTGAAAATGTTAAACTGCATGAGACAAAAAACAGTAAAAGCACAGAAGACAGCCTTTTCAGATAATAATAACAATTTATGGTAAATTACAGCTTTATCATTACTCTGTAAAACTGCTCCATTGCCCTCTTGATTCTGAAATACATGGACAAATCCAAGTTATGCATTTTTGGAAATAGTAAATGAGGAAAACTACATTTGTAACCACTGTAATTATGTTTATGAGCTTACCCATAGAAACTCAACACACAAGATGGGGTTCAGGTTGACAACAAGACACCTACTCACGTCATACGCTAAGTTAAGTTAGTGTCACCAATTCACATAAGCCAGATGTTTTTGGATGTGGAAGTTATTTATTTCAACATGCGAAGAATATACAGGCTCCACACAAAGAAGGCCTGGGGTGAGATATGAACCTCCGAAACTCAAGGTGTCCAGGCACCCTGCCACCCAATAATAATTTTACATTATAAAAATAAACATGTGCATACCCACTTATAAAATGTTGTCTATTCTACACTATTTAAACTCAATGAATACCAAAGGGGTAAACTAAAAAGACATTTTAAATCATTTTACCACATAAATTTTGGAGTCATTTCAAGTTGTACTCTATGTCCTGGCAAACACTAACATTACAAAAGTGCCACAACTTTAAAAAAAAAAAAAAAAAAACAACAACAACACACAATTTGGTTTTGAGACTCTTGAAAATTGTCCATTTGGTCACATGGTTCTTTAAATTCATTCACATCTACTGCAAACTAATAGACATTTAAGAAACACAGACCCACAGAATTGCCCGTTGTCAATGAAGGCATGCAGTAACAGAACAGTGCTTGCTTAAACTAGATGTACTTCATAGACAGGACAGTGTGCACTGGCGAAGCCCACTCTCATGCACGCTGTATCCTGTATTTTCGTCCTATTTGGACACTCTCCGCCTTCTCGCCAGTGACAGCGCTCGAGCTGCAGGGCCGAGCGGCGACGCCATCTTTAAACCCCGACAGGAGCGGCGGTCTGCACGCGCTGCTGCTCGTGCCCGGCTTTCAGATTTTACGGGGCGCATTGCGCAGTGTCTAAACCAAATATCTACACGGCCCAGTTTGTTTTTAGGAAAAATTACAACGCGAGGCAAGTGGAGCGATTATTACACTAACCGGGCACAACAATAAGAAAAGGCGGAAAGGCGGCCGACAAGCATACAAGCCGTTATTAGTACGCTAACCGGACAGCTATCTGGCTAGCCACATCACGGTTTGGCAGACAGACGTCTTTCCCCCTTCCTCGGCGTCGCAGGCTCGGCTCGGCTCGGCTCGGTCTGGTTCGGTTCAGATCCGACTGCTTAGCCGCGCTGTCTAGGTCCCGGCTTCTCCCCATCCCCCCTGGCGGCCCGGCCGGAGATGAGTGGAAGATGTCGGTGTCGGGGCTGAAGGCCGAACTGAAGTTTCTGGAGTCAATCTTCGACCCGAACCACGAACGCTTCCGTATTATCGACTGGAAGCCCGATGAGCTCAGCTGTCAGTTTAACGTGACCGGGGAAAAGCTCCTGATCATCCATTGCAACATCACGGTGAGGACAGGAAAGTGGGCCCTGGGAAGGGCCGAGGCGGCTGGTAGCGCCGAGTTTCAGCGCCCCGGCGCTCCGTAAATCAGGCGTCCCCGACTTGTCCGCCAAGCCTCCTCTGCTCAACAAACGCTGCATATCTATACTTATAAACACGAGATAATATTAAGCTCATTATCATGGTTCAGTGCATTTATATTATTTTTACTGTCGTTATCACTATTAATGTTTTGTTATTGTCACGATCGCAACCGGAAGGGTATCGAGTTAGCTAACGTTACGTCACATGTTTGACTTGTAAATCTGATAAGAGCTCACATCTAAAGTCTAGCTAAGTTGTTTGAGAGCTCACACCTAAATAAGTGGTCTACATGCATCAAGTCGTGCTGTGTTACCTAATGTTTTTATGTCATACTTGTCCGTCTAGATAACTGGGAAAACAACAGCGCATGCTTAGCCATTTAGAAATTATAGATGGATGTAGTTCACGTTAAATTATTTATTTTATACTTTCTAGACTTGGCCTCAACTAGCTGGTAAATCAGATGTTGAAATTCCTCTTTGGCTATTTATCTGGTTATATGCGATGTGTAAGGTAGGATAAATGTAACTATTGAATAGTGTTGATTTGGAGAAATTCTCTGTCTAGAGTATATTTAATGAGTGGAAAACGTGTGTTGCTCTGTCGTTTTTAAAGGTTTCCAAAGAGTGATATTATGACTGTATATTGACTTTGGGTTGAAGTTTATCATGGTATTTCATTTGCTGTGCTTAGCATGTAAAGTCAAAACACCTTGGGACAGTACTTTTCAAACCTTTCTGTCAGGCCCCCCCTTTTGCAGGTATGAATATTTTAAAGCCCCCCCCCCACACACACTTTGTCAGCCTTTTTGATCAAGGGCTTGTTTTTGCAAATTAAGTCTACCTTGCATTTATACAAGAATACTTGTAAACTGCATCAAAAGGTTGCTGACAAAAACACCATATTAATATACTGTTGCTTCAGTGCCTGCTTATTATCTGTCATTTAGACCGTAGTTTCCTACTGTGGTGGTGTGTAGACATTTCAATGCTACTAGTCTCATGATCCCATATGAATTTGTTTTTTTAAGATACCATTGGGTCATAGAAATTAGGAAAAAAATTCTTCATCTTTCTATAGAATTGAATGTTCAGTACTATTCTGGCATTTATGGCCATTTGTTTTAATAATGTACCATGTAGTGAAATGAATAACATTTTTGGTTGTCTTTGTGTGTTGTGCTAGATAGAAATATTCTTAGACATTTATCTAAATGAGAAGCTCCATATTTACTTAATGTAATAAATGACCAACTTCTTAGAATAAAAACAGAAAGACTACAGAAAAAATTTTAATGCAAAACCACATTTGATTTTCCTGACAGGATAATTTGTGTAGTACATTGTTTCATAAAGTTGACATTTTTATGGTAATAATAGTGTTTTCTTGAAAGGACAATATATTGGGAGCAAATGAGATGACAAACTTTGATGTAAAAATGTACACTGTAGTCACTGGTAATACAAATCAGTGATTAAAATTCTATTCCACTCCAGATTGCTTCTTTTTAGGTGGGATGCTGTTTAATATTATATCTTTCTTTGACTGAGTATGCTGTGTTTAATCTGTACATTGCAAAAATGTGTTAAGTCAATGTTTCTTCTGTCTTAGGAGTCCTATCCCTCAACACCCCCGATATGGTTTGTGGATTCTGATGATCCCAGCTTGGCCCAAGTGCTGGAACGTTTGGAAGATGTGCGAAAGGGCAACACTTTGGTAAGAGCACAGGATTGGTAGCTATACTGGATTGGGGCTCTATAGTGCAACCATTTCAGTTGCATATGTGACTAAAAATGTTTGTTACACCGGTGTGGCTGCCATTAACAACATAAGCCTAATAAAAATACAAGTGCAAATAAGTTCAAACAACTGATATACAGTAGTTATCTATGTAGATGAGTTATGTGTTACGGTATGACTGGCTACTGCTACTTCTCACATCGCTTAATCCTTAAAAAAAAAAAAAAAAAAAAAAAAAAAAACTAGTGTGACTAAGTTTGCTTTAGAAGAGTGCAACACTTAGCTAGCAGTTCGGTTTGAAAAATGCTTACAAAAAGTTAGTAGCAATGTTGTGAATGGTACAGTGGGAAAACGATATACATTTAATCAGGATTTGGGTAGAGATTTCACATGGGTAAGCCATAAAAATGGCCTTGGATTATTTGGTACTGGAAACTTGAATGAAGTGTGGGGCGGTGGTGAAATATACTGCATCCCTCAGATATTGCCATGCTGAGATGGCTTCATCAGGCTGATGCAGACAAAGAGCTGATAAATTTATGGTATGTGCTGAACTGACATATGCATGAAATGATGCACACCAGAGGTGGCCAACAAGAGGCTTGCAAGCTGCATCCAGCTCTTAAAAAACAAAAACATTTCACTGATGAAAAAGACAAAGAACAGTACCCTACCATCCCCCTCGCCCATCATTGCATGTTTTTTTTTTTTTTTTTCTTTTGCCGCCCCCTCACTGCTTATGCACTGTTTTTGCGTTGCTCATGTCTTTTAGGATGTCTGTGGCTCTTCATGTCCAACCCCCCCCCCCCCCATTTTTTTAAATGGTTACTGAAAAACTACATTTTTCTACTGCCTGAAATAAACTAATGTTCCTTATCCTACTTTCTTTGCATTTTGGCATCTTTAAATTTTTAAGAATGCCTAATTCTTAATTCAAGCTTATCTTGTCAAATGCTGCATTTTTTTTTACTTTAAAATTGCGATGTACTATATTACTTTTGAGTAAATTAAAACTGAGCTTTGACTGTTTGCCTAGAATTTTTACTGTGATCCTAAATATTTTAATTTAGGAGCACAAGTGCTCCTGTAAAAAAAAGTTCATGTGCAGGGCCCTATGGATGGCAATGCAGATAGGCCCTGGAGCTGGTCATTCTCAAAACCCAAAACTGTTTGAAGGCTTCTTGAAGAACATGGTTAGGTGAACATTTGCTAGCTAAAATATACTCTGAAATGTAATGTCAAATTTGGTTCAAATAGAGAATAAATTGTACCTTTGCTCCAATTAACACATTGGCACCACATACAAACCATACACACTTTCTACTTTGCTCCATTTATAGTATGTATATAATATAGTGTTGGCATGGTCTATGGTTTCACAATGAAACCATGGTAAAATATATAATGGTACGATTACCATGTCCATAAATGCATTCTTTGTACTGAGTCCAATTTAACCAACGTTGACGTAGTGCACTACAGAGTAGAGACTTCGAATATTGATTGATTCATATTCAAGCTAATGGATAGTTGTGTTGTCCCCTCTCCGCTCTGATAATTTTCTCGCCCCCACTCAAGAATTCCCCCAAGTTTGTCAGCGTGTATTTTTCTTGTTTAAGCATTTCAGCACATTTTAACCATACTGCGATATCACTGAAAACCGTGATAATTTTGGTCGCAATAATCATGATACAAATTCTCATAGCATTACATCGCTAATATTTTTTTATGGTGACATTTTGAGAGAATTGTTTTCTTTAAGTATTTATAGTATGGTGATTACTATTAGATTTAGTGAGCTTCTGCTTTGGGCTAGATGGTACACTCCTGAGGAGCTGTGGTTATCTAGACAGATATTTCATTTTATAAAGCATGGCCTAACAATTCTTAATCTCTGACTTTCTCTCTGCTCTGTGCATAACATGTTTTAATGTAATAGTGGTTCATTTGTGTACTCCAGTTGTGCTGGATGCCGACTGACTCTGCTATCTGTACCCAAGCTTTCCTGCCTTGTGCATCATTTTGGACAAAAGCATCTGCTTAATAAATGTAAATGCAATGCAAATTTTGTTCCATTTTTATTTGTGACGGTAAACTTTACTGAATAGCTGTGAAAGAACATCAGCAATCCAATGGTGGTAACCTGCCGACTCAACATTTAACTGTTCATGTGCCGTCAATTTCTAATTTAGTACCTTATCGGACTCATACCGTTTATGCTGACCAATTAAAATTGGCCAAAGTTATAGTCGCAAGAATGTATCAGCACTCGCAGATACCTGCCTATTAGATAACTTATAATAAGAAAAGGAGCACTCTCAACTAGAACACTTAGCCTGGAATTGTTAGTAAGTTTTTCAGTTCAGTTTAGGGTTGAACCTCAATGGAATGCCTGTGTAGGCATATATGGTAAAGATCAGGGGAAATTGTTTTTGTTGACAGCTTTATTTACACCAGTTCTATGTACATGGAATGCAAAATGGACAACTAGTATCAGAGGTGGATTTCACCGGAACAACAAAGAAAAAAAGCAACATTGACCTGAACATACAAACTCTCTGCCTTTTATGTTATGAACAAATGGGATGTGAGGTGCAAAATGTTACATCTGAATAACAAGCACCCAAAGAGTGAAAATCCTGCCAACTGAAGGAGGGGTATGGGAGAATTAACACAACCGACAAACTGCGAAAACCAGATTTTTACCCATAACTGTTGGTGTCCATTTTAACTTCCATATGTGTTAGGCCGTACTAACTTCCTTAGGTATTAACCAATTTTCAGGTTCTGCTCATTTTGCCTGAAAGAGTGGTCTTGCTTCTGTTAAATCATTTTTATAGGAATTAGCACTTCATGCAGTTCTTGTTGTACAGGTGTTCTCATGTTTAGTGTCGGCAATGTTGCCCATGGATACAGTATGGAAGTGTTCGCTATTGTGGCATTTTTCGAAGTTGTATCACACACTGAGTAGGATGTTACAATGTGAGGTATCAAAACACTTCGTTATAATCTGTATTTAAGAGGACTGTCAAGGTCCTTGGTGCATAGATCGTGTAATCATGCAGATCAGTAGCCAGGTAAAACCCTCCCTTTCTTATTCTTGTGTGGAGCAAGTACCCAGGTATTGCTAGTAGGCCTGGAAGGGGTTCCTTTTGCCCCACTTCCCTGAAAAACTTTGGCACTGTTGCCCATTTAGTTTCTTATCTCTGTTCCCCAGCTCCTGCAGCAGCTGAAACGGCTCATATGTGACCTGTGCCGACTGTACAATCTGCCCCAGCACCCCGATGTGGAGATGCTAGATCAGCCTCTGCCCACTGGCCCAGTAAGTGATCAAATAGGAAGGGTAGTGACAGATCCATTCTGCAATCATCTTAAGAACTCATCAATCAACCATTTCACTAGTGATGGCACCAGTGAGGCTTCAAAACTCATGGTGGGTGGGAGTATCCAATCAATGCTGACACTAAATGAGGCTACAGTACCTCACCAATATTGATTAATAGTTTGGGATACTTCTGCCCATCATGGACTTTGAAGCCTTGTTTGTACCATCACTGCATTTCATTGCTTCAGGGAAGCTTGATGTTTAAGTACAACATGAGGAGTTTAATTTCACTTGGGTGGTAGTGTTGCTCCTGTCATGATCTCCCTTTGTTAGCAGAGGTCTGTTTCAGAGTGATATTGACTATGGGATATTTTGTCTATGTTAAACTGTTGCTTTTTACTTTTGTGTAAGCATTCTGGCTTTAACCCAGTAACGAATAGGTTTTACCCAAAGCACTTCCTGCTCGTGGAAGCTAATCTAAGTTTGCTAGAAGATAAGGTGTGGGATATTTTTGTCAGTAAAGTATACTCCTCGTTACACTTGGTAGATTACAGTGAAATTTTCTTTCGATTCATGGAGTTGTGAGATTGGTTTAAATGGGTTTCATAACTAACATGTATTTTTGTTACATTGCTCTTTCCAGCCTGTAACTACAGATGAGGTTACATCAGAAGAAGAGGATGAAGATGAAATGGTAGAGGTTTGTACATTGTATTGTACTGATGCTTGCTCTTGTCTACTTGGGGTGATCTTGCATGCATATGGGTGTGTGCATGCCTCGGTAGCAGGATATTGAAGACTTGGACCACTATGAGATGAAAGAAGAGGAACCAGCAGATGGGAAAAAGTCTGAAGATGATGGGATTGAGAAGGAGAACTTAGCCATCTTGGAAAAGATCCGCAAGAACCAGCGTCAGGACCACTTGAAAGTAAGTGCATATTCGGTAAGACGACATTTCCTACATTTTTGGGGGATCTGGGTGCTTTTCTGCCAATATGTATTTGACCGTAGAGTGTTCTATTGATTTTTATGGCTATCTTTGTCTGGTACTGACCCTGGTAATACTCCAGGAGTAACCTCTTTAGATTGACAATATGAGTGTGTTTACTTGGGATCAAGGTTATTGGTTGGAAACATGATTATTTTTGGACATTCGTTTAAAAAAACATTCTTACTGTAAAGCCTTTGAGGGATGTGAATGCACATGACAGTTCTGTTTAAATAGCAGTAGCCAGAGTTGCAGCTGAATAGTGAAGGGTGTTCGCTGAAATTTTTAGAGGTACTCTGCTGATGTGTTACTCTTGAATTGCATTAGTATATAAAGGGGGGAAAAATTCATACTGATGATTGAAAGGTGTGATCTGCTGAAGAGGACCACATTGTTTAAGAAATTCAATGAGAGATTTAAGAATGCAATGTATAACTTGTGGTTCTCTAACAATGTGTGTGGATGTATGAGTAATTGAATGTTTTCATCACAGTGTGTAGTGAAGGTCTGATTGTGAAATAAATGTGTTAGAATGGACTAACGTTTTGACAGTTTATTCTGCTGTTGGTACCTCTTTACAGACATCTACTATCAAATTGTGAAAGATGGGAGGTGTGGTAACAAAATAGGGGGTGGAAAAATGAAGCTCTGAAACCCACCATAGTTGAGAAGAATCCACTTTCAGGCATTGACTGGTTTAACCCACTTTCTGTTAAGTTAAACTGGGGAGAGACAGACAGTGTACCTGGTTTTAAAACCCAGTTACAGCAGCAGGGTATAACTGAGCTGGCTGGGTGCTCCAGTGGTGTTGAAGCTGTGGAGGTAGAGATGCATAACCCAGTTATAGGGGTAGTTTGACCTGTGTCTTATGGGCTAAGAGGCATTTGGTTGGCCTTTGGTGCCCAAAATTAGCTTTGCTAGCACTTCATCTACTGGTGTTTGAAGAAATCAACAGTCCACTTTCAGACTTCAGTCAGTTTCCAGATGTAGGTTTTCTTAACACTGCCTTCTTCTGCAGGTTTCACCAAAAAATGAAACTGCAGCACTGTTTGACATCGGTGCGCTACTGTGGATTCCCTAGAGTAAGGGATTCCATGCAATTAACATGTTTTGAATATAGCGTCAGTGTGGCAGATCCTACCAGCCTACTTTGTTCAGAGAGCTGGGTGTTACTTATTGACATAAATTTGGCTCCTCAGGATTTATGTGCTGACTTCCTGGTACCTACTCTGTTCCAGGGGGCTGTCTCCGGGTCAGTGCAGGCCTCTGACCGCCTCATGAAGGAGCTCAGGGAGATCTACCGGTCACAGAGTTACAAGACAGGTGACCATTCCAGAACATGCCAGTCTCTGTGTTGACTGTGCATATGTTTCACGTGATGATGTGCTTTAACTGGAGTGCTGAAAGCATTATAATTTAAAGCTGATCTCAAGTAGCAGCGCCTAAGGGATATTTCTTTAACAGGCATCTATTCGGTGGAGCTTGTCAATGACAGCCTTTATGAATGGCACGTCAAGTTGCGAACGTAAGTACCAGTCAGTATTGGCACAGTGGGTTCTGGGGGTTGGGATGGTCTGAAAGGAGGTGGTAGCTGAACGTGAAGACAGCTAGACTGAAACCAATAGACAGACTTGTCTACTACTCATTTGCTGTTTATGCTTGAGTAGAAAAGTTAGTATTTAGTGGTTGTAACATGGAAATGACCTGTAACTGTTTTCTTGTTCTATAACAACAGGGTAGACCCAGATAGTCCATTACATAGTGACTTGCAAGTTTTAAAGGAAAAGGAAGGCATGGACTACATTCTTCTGAATTTCTCATATAAAGTGAGATTCTACTTTTCTTTTGTAATACATTGGACAATTCTTCTCCAGTATATGCAGTGGCCCTGAAGCACAATGCAGAGAACATTAAGAACACACGAAAAAATAAATGAAACACTGAGGGAACATTAAACGGCTTTCTGAATGTTTTTTTGTTTCCTTATTGTTTTGTGTTTCATATGGTATTTTGCACTTTGCAGACTTTTTCAAAACAGAAGTCCTCTGGGCCATAGGGGGCAGTATACATTTAGTCATGTAGTTGTTCAAGTGGATAGCTTGGCTTTTATTAGGTAGTCGGCTGGTGAAAATAGTTTTAGTGGGTACTGAAATTAAGCAAACCCTATAACACTATAATATTTTCCCATTTTGCAGCTTGTACCAGTTGTACATGGGCAGACTACTTTGCTCAGTTATACTTTCTCTCTCCAGTCATATTCTTTATATGCCAAACCCTTACATGGGTTGCAGCTTGCAGCTATCATTATACTCCATTCTAAACTCACAGTATAGTTTAGCCACCCAGGTAAAATTAGAGGTTTAATGTGTTCCATTCTGAATAAAAGTTTAATCAAGCCCCCCCACCCCTACTTAATTTCCATTGAATTGGTTTACAGTTAAAGGTTAAAGACAGAATCAACTTCTCCATGAATCTAACTGCTCTTATCCCACACTGAGTGTCATGGGCTGTGCATATATTCCATGTTGTGTATTTATTAATATCGGGTTGTCTCATTGTGTTGTCACTTAATCTTGTAAGATATACGAACAAATACTTCCAGCTTTTGTTGTATGGCAGTAAAGATTCTAATTATAGCGGTCTGCTTGAAAATCTACATCTCTAAACGACTCCCAATGTATACTGCCCCCTGTGGTCTGGAACACTTCCTGTTTAAAAAAAAAAAAATCAGCAGTGCATATATACAACATATTACAAAAACTGTTGTTTTGAGTTCACTCAATGCTCTGTGTAGTTTTTTAATTTTATTTTTGCTTTATCTTAAATATTTTACATTTTAATGTGTTTGTATTGCACTTCAGGGCCACTGTAAGCATGGCATGGTCAATTGAAGAGTATATTTATAGCTGACATACTGTATTTATTTGCCATTTTCAGGATAATTTCCCATTTGATCCACCTTTTGTAAGAGTGGTATCTCCTGTGCTCTCCGGTGGGTAAGTATTTGGTGGTTTTGTGGCTGGATTTATTTCTCTTATTTACTTTGATTGGCACATATCCCTCTTTCCTAACTCAAGATCTGGGACCAGACACTGGAGGTTGTGTCTGAGGGAGTGGTTATCTAGCTCACTGTAATAAACTTGTCCCTTGTCTCTCGTATTGGATTTTCTTATTGCATTCAGTAATTGAGGTGTTTAATATTTATCGGACACAATTCTGAACTGGTATACTTGTGTCTGTATAAAAATAAATGATAGTTGGTTTTGTGGTACTTTGGGGTTGTAATCACTTTTCAGTTAATACAGGTACATATACACTCAGTGGCCACTTCTTTAGGTACACCTATTAAACTGCTTGTTAAAGCAAATATCTAATCAGCCAGTCACGTGGCAGAAACCCAGTGCATGTAGGCATAGTCAAGAGGAACTGCTGAAGTTCAAAACAAGCATCAGACTGGGGAAGAAAGGTAATTTAAGTGACTTTAAACGTGGCATGGTTGTTGGTGCCAGACAGGAACTTCAGGAACTGCTGATGTACTGGGATTTTTACGCACAACCATCTCTAGGGTTTACTGAGAATGGTCCAAAAAAGAAAAAAAAACATCCAGTGAGTAGTGGTTCTCAGGGCGAAAATGTTGTTCATGGCAGAGGTCAGAGAAGAATGGCCAGACTAATTCAAGCTGATAGAAAGGCAGCAGTAACTCAGATAACTACTAGATACAACCAAGGTATGCAGGAGAGCATCTCTGAACGTACATCACATTGAACCTTGAAGCAGATAAGCTACAGCAGGAGAAGACCCCACCAGGTGCCACCCCTGTCAGCTATGAAAAGGAAACTGAGGCTATTGTGGGTACAGGCTCACCAAAATTTAACAATGGAAGATTGGAAAAACATTGGCTGGCCTGATGAGTCTCGATTTCTGCTGCAGCATTCAGATGCTAGGGTCAAACTTCGGTGTAAATGACATGAAAACATTTATCTCTCCTGGCTGGTGTCAACCATACAGGCTTGTGGTGGTGGTGTAATGGTGTGGGGGGTATTTCCATGGCACACTTTGGGCCCCTTAGTACCAATGGAGCGTCATTTAAACGCCACAACCTACCTAAGTATTGTTGCTGACCATGTCCATCCCTTTATGATCACAGTGTACAATTTCTAATCCTAATGACTACTTCCAGCAGGATAACACACCATGTCACAAAGCTCATCTCAGACTGGTTTCTTGAACATCACAATATGTTCACTGTACTCAAATGGCCTCCACAGTCCCCAGATCTCAATCCAATAGAGCATCAGTGGGATGTGGTAGAATGGGAGATTCGCATCATGAAGGTGCAGCCTAGAAATCTGCAGCAACTATGTGATGCTATCGTCAATATGGACCAAAATCTCTAAGGAATGTTTCAAGCACCTTGTTTAACCTATGCCACAAAAAATTAAGGGAGTTCTGAAGGTCAAAAGGGGGCTAATACAGTTCTTGCAAATTGTACCTAATAAAGTGGCCATAGAGGGTTTCTCACAGTTTTTGAAATATTCAGCCAGCTTTATCTTTGCAGTTATGTCCTTGGTGGAGGTGCCTTGTGCATGGAGCTTCTCACAAAGCAGGTAGGTCTTCAGTCCTTCTACTCATCATAGGTTCTTGTGCTCCTGTCAGTTTTTTAAATTTTATCATACTATACTTGTAACATGTTTTTCCCTTTTAATTTTTAGGGCTGGAGTAGTGCCTATTCAATAGAGTCTGTGATTATGCAGATCAATGCCACCTTAGTCAAAGGAAAAGCCAGAGTGCAGTTTGGAGCCAATAAGGTAAAGCTGAGGGCTAGACCTGGAACATTGCTAGCTGGGGGCACATAATTTTTCTTATTCCTTGATACTTTTAGCTGGAAAGTTTGCTGGTTCCTTGTTCAGGATCTCATCCTGGAAACCTCCAGGATTGCTTTAATGACTATACTACCTATTGCTAATTTTGTGATTACCTTAATTCGTTAAGATGGGGTAATTGTGCTAAAAGTGTAGGCTACTTTGGATGGAAGTTTCGACATATGAGATTATGAAAATATTAATGAGACCACCTTGGGCTGCCACCTAGCTCTTGGGGCCTTGAGCTAGTATTTGACACGCATGGGTACTGCTCAGTAAAATGTAATTGCCATTCTAAGATTTGCTTCCTCGGGACAGCAAAAAAATCTATATGACTTGAGGTTTGGAGGATGGAACAAACACCAGTGACTGCCTTATCAGCTGTACCCAAGGCACAAACATACCACAGAAACATGAGTGTTGAAATGCAGTGTCCAGTGTCTTTAGCAAAACAAAAAAGTTTTATAACTAAGTATTGCTGATTATTGACTGTGAATGCAGGAGTTTAACAGACTTTTCCCCATCAATGGAACATTTCTGCTCTCACCATCTCACAGCTGTATTCCATAATGTACTCATCTGGCTTGTAGTTTGAATCTCAGCTGTAAATTAAGGATAGTATTTTTTACAGTATGTAATGACTCTGACCTATTAGAAGTAAATCATATTCAGAGTGTTTAAAATATGTAATTCATGTTTATTAATGAGCCAACAAATTAAGACACACATACTCTTAAAAGTATACACTTTATTAGCTAGTATTGCTTCCAGAACTACTTCAGTGGTAGACAAGTTGTGCATCCATAGAAGCCTTACTACATACCACTGTTGTACTGAGCTGTTACTTTTGCATTTGTGACCTTCCTGTTAGCTTTAACAAGTCTGTTCTCTAACACCTGTCATAAATAAGGTGTTTTTTTGCCACAGAACTTGCAGCTGAGTGTTTTTGTTTATTCCACCACACTGTGTAAACACTAGACACCCTGTTGTGTGAAAATTCGAGGAGGGTGGGTGTTTCATTGATACTGGAACCCTCAATCACTCACCATTCATACATTTTAGCAATTCTGTTACTGAGCCAAATGATCTGAACCTCTGGTCTGTGTGTGGAATGTTTTCTGTTCTAGCTGCATGGCTCACGATTTAGAGGAACATGCTGGTGTACCAAATGAACTGAATGCTGAGTGAATATATCAGACTTGAATGTCAGCTTAACTTTATACACTATATGGCCAACAGAATGTGGACACCTATTCTAATGACTGAGTTCAGTGGGTTTTAGTTTACCCATAGCTAACAGGTACATGAAAGCAAGCATAGATGCATGCAAGCATCCATGCAATCTTGATAGGCAAACACTGGCAGTACAATAGGTCGTAAGAGCTCAGTGACTTGCAACATGGCACTGCCATATGACGTTGTTTATACAGCTAGTCAGTTAAATTTCTGCCCTGCCACAGTCAACTGTAAGTGCTGTTATTGCAAAGTGGAATAATCTTGGAGCAACAACAACTCAGCCACAAGGGAGTGCACCACAGGAGCTAACAGAGCAGAACCACATAGTGCTGTAATGCATAAAAAGTCTACCCTCAGTTACTTCATTCACTATTAAGTTTGAAACTGTCTCTGGAAGCAATGTCAATGTGATAACTGTCAGAAGCTTCATGAAATGGCTTTTAATGACTGAGCAGCAGTACACAAGTCTAAGATCACCATGTACAACCAGCATGGCCTAGAGTGGTGTAATCCACAATGCCGTTGGACTCTGGAGCAATGGAAACGTGTTCTTTGCAGTAATGGATCGCGCTTAACTGTCTGGAAGTTTGACGCATCGATCTGGGTTTGGCAGGAAAACATTGTTGGCCTGAATGCATAAAGCCAACTGTAAAGTTTGTTGGAGAAAGAGTGATGGCTGTGTTTCAGGGTTTGGCCCAGTACCCTTAATTCCAGTGAAGGATTCTCGTAATGCTATCTTATACAAAGACATTCTAGAGAATTGTATGCTTCCAACTTTGTGGCAGTAGTTTGGGAAAAACGCCCTTTTCTGTTCTACAATGAGTGTGCCCCTGCTCACAAAGCATGGTCCATAATGACATGGTTTACTGAGGTTGGCGCTGAAGAACTCTAATGACTCTGCACAGAGCCCTGACGCCAACCATACTGATCAGCAGTGGGATGAATTCGAATGCCAACTGTGAGCCAGGCCTTCTCACTGACATGACTAATGCTCTTCTGAATGAATGCATGCAGATCCCCCAGCCATCCTTCAAAATTTAGTGGACAGCATTCCCAGAAGATTGGAGGCTCCTATAGCATCAAAGAGGGGGACCAGCTCAATATTAATGCCCATGGTTTTGGAATGGGATGTTCAACAAGCACATGTGGGTGTGATGGTGTCCACATGATTTTGGATATATAGTGTATGTTTCGTTGAAATATCCAGCTATAGACAAAATTGTCTTGAAGTAATGTCTTGAATTTGTGATGTTCAGTAAATCTTTTTTTGCATCAGTATTGGGAAAATTTAGCAATGTAAAATAATGTTTATTTCCTGTTTAGTTTGACGCTAACTTTCAAATGTGTGCTTGAGAAAATGACCAGTTTTCAAGTTTTCAGTTAAACAGACTTCTCACTTTTCCATGTTTCCCCGGCAGAACCAGTATAATCTTGCTAGAGCACAGCAGTCATACAAGTCTCTAGTACAGATTCATGAAAAGAATGGTATGTTTTTGAATTTTTTTTTTTTTACTTGGATAGCAGAATCCTCTCTGTTAACTGGAGATAAAGCAATAGATTAATAATGTTTAACTTAGAGTGGAAGTTAATGTTACCATACTGGTTATACACAGCACAGAGAATTTGAAATGCCTTTAGACATCTTCAGTTTGTGTTTCAGCCCCTTCTATGCAGTCTATGGACAGTAGAACCACTGATGTTTGATGAGCATGTTTAGCTGATCTTACCAATAACACTGTGCCTGTTTTTTTGTGTATTGCAGGTTGGTACACACCCCCCAAAGAGGATGGATAGGAGAAAGGCCACTATCTGTGCACTGGGACCAACTGTCTTAGGGTCAACACTTTTTTTTTTAAAAAAAAAGTCTTAATTTTTGGAGTATATATTTATATATATATTTTCCCCTAGTCCAGCATTTTTTGGGAGTGTGACCCTCACATGGGTGTGATCTGTTCAGTGAAAATATTGACCTGACCACTTCACTGACCTCTCTAAAGGCACATCTTCTCATTGCTCCATGATTCTTTCTCTTCTCTGTAGCACTCAGACTTCTCCAGCGGTTCTTTGTCATTCACACAGCTCAACAGAAAGACAGGACTGAAAGGGTTGTCATGGGCAAAGTGTCTCTACAAGTGGTCATTTTTGCATCCTTTCTTCAGATTACATGCAGCGCGGCTCAGATTTCACTGTTGAACTTGAGGGAACAGTTCCTGGGCAGCAAGGGCAGCCCCCAACAAGATGTTCTGCAGATTGCATAGCAGGGTGTCCTGTGACCTTCTGATCATTTTGTAGGGGCCCAGCATGCCTGGAGAGTTCTGAGTGGTGTTTGATTTGTGATAGAAAGAGTCGGCCATGATTCTCAGTGGCAATGTGCAGCCTTTCGCCGGTACTGTTGGTTAAAAAGAGACAGCCATTTGCCATAATTGCTGTTTGAGTGCAAACCCTGGTGACAGTGGTAGCCTGACCATGTATCCTTCATTTAGTGGCTGTGTGCCACTGTTTCAGCCACATCTCTCCCCACTCCCCCCCCCCCCGCCCCCCCCCCAACCCCACAACCACAAAACCCCAACAAAACAACCAACCCCACAACCACCACCAGAAACATC